>JASDQU010014779.1:106503-119030 GCA_032191745.1 Picea mariana | reverse complement strand
AGGTTATAAGAGATAAATCTAAGAGGGAGTCTATGATCAAGAAGAATCCAACATAGTTTCATGACACTTTGCAAAATTAAAAGGGGCATGCAGTAGACAAAAGCGTGGTTCGAGGATTCTCTCATATAGAGGGAGTTGATTTCATAGTTTGAGATGAAGGATCTTGACCAGATATATTCGGATTGGAAGCATGGTTGGCACTGGATGAGATATTCAGTGAGGATACATAAGAGGTTTAGCATTATGGACAGGAATTTCATGGCCACACCTATGACGCCACATCTGAGGAAGTTGTGTGATGGGGTAGACATTTGCTTTGAAAATAGCACCTTGTTCCAGTATATGGTTGAGCCATGACTATATTATTGGGTTACAACATAGTATGCAGGTACCTGTGTTGTACAGATAGATATTATTGATCTCTGATGATGAAGTATGGCCGTCGGGATATACAGTTTTTGTATTGGAAGTGTAGAATAAAGATGTAGCACCTGGGGTGCTACTTCATCTTGGGATCGAGCATGATTTCCAGACAAGTAGGGTAGCATATATCTATAGCACTCGGTCATATATCATAGCCAGTGACGCAAGATATGAATCAAGGTGGATTTTTGAAGGATCTTGTAGTACTTCATCAAAGACATGGTGCAGGAAGGAGCAGTGAGGCTCCATCACTTATCCATAGATGAGAGGATAACTGACATTTGCACTAAGCCTCTATCTGGGACAATATTGGAAGGAATACAAATGTTTCCCTACGGTTGTATTGATGATTAGAGCATCGTGTTGATATTCCAAAATTTATCAGACATACTTGATCATGTGGGAATAGGCCCATATGTAATCTTCGATGGACTGAATATTTGAGTTGTTTCTAGATATCCTATGTGTGAATTTCATCGGGCCTTGAAACTATCACGAGTAGGTGAGCAACCCTGATAACCATTGGGTAGAATCTATATCCACAGGAACTAGGCTACATACCAGGGGAGATAGGGAACATCTACATCTGGAGTAGATGTGTGTTGACCAAAATGTGGTCATCTATATTTTCCCACTCCTTGGATTCATAAAAGCCTTGATATCAAAAGAAGACAGTTTTTTAACTTTATAAGTTAATTATGCAACCCTCAATCTCAGCTTCGCCATGCATTTTTCGGATCATAAAGACGTTTTCGTATGCTTAAGTTATTCAAGATCTAGTCCAAAGATCCAATTTTGAAGAATCTTTCTAAGTATTATGTTCTTCTATCTTTTTTCGAAATTTGGCTAAGTATTCTCATCACTTATTTCCCTCACCTTCCATCTCCACACTTAACATTTTTTTTCTTTTTTCACAACTCTTCTCCATAAACTCCACTAGTCTCTACACTTTGATGTTTTTGATACTTTTCCTTCATCTCCCCATCGGGTTCATGGGTTGGCGGACTCATACATTCCCTCATCTCCTCACATTCCCTCACTTTCCAACTCATTATATAAATATTACACTCTCTACCTCTAACGCCTACATTTCTCCCCTTACCTCCCTTCTCATTCAAAACTTTAACACTTAGAATGTTTTATGAATTCACGGGTTGGCAGGCCTTCATTTCCACCCACTTGCTTATCTCATAAGTATGTTTTAACACTTAGCCATTTTTTCAGTTTCAAGGGTTCGCGGGTTCGAGCCCTCATCCTTCTGTTTTTCATAACCTTCGCATTGCACTTCAACTTTCGCGTTCTACACTTCGATCATCACTTAAATTTTATTCTCATTGTGGATCCCGGGTTCCCAAATGTCCCATTCTTTTGATGCTCGTGAGTCCGATTGACCGCCCTTCTATACTTAGTTTCTTTGTATCACTCATCCAACCGCGGGTTTGCGAGTTGGAGGGTTCACGAAAATTTCATGGTTAACTTCACTCACCTCCCTTCCCTCACCCCCACGAACCCGCAAACCCTCCAACTCACCTCTCCCTCATCCCCTGTTGTCCCATCTCCCATACTTAGCCAAATTCTCAAAGCTATTCCATAGCATGAAAACCAACGAATGGGAATATGACACATGTAAATGAATGAGGTCATGATGTGTGGAAACCAACCACGTGGTGACATGTGGTAAATGTTAAGTGGCTATACATGGAAGTGACATGGCAACAAAACAAATGATGACACGTGGTAAGCTGACAATCGTGACACATGGAAAGAAATCGTGTGATGACACATGGTGATGATTTGGACCATTCTCGTGATGACATGTGGGCATGACTCATTGATGACATGGCATGAGGTGGATGATGATGGGATTCCAAAAAATTATTATTTTATTCGAAATATTTCCAAGGGTCGAATCCTCCAAGCTCCATAATTTCTTATATTCTCATGTTTCTTGCTAAGTGTATCAAACACTTAGTATTATATATCATGAATAATCTAATATTCCAACGCATGTGGGATAGACTTTTAAACCAAAAAGTCGAATTTTATGAAGGGAATCATGAAATTCATCCAAGGGCCCACATTTTCCCATCAATTTTGTCGATGGTGATTGAGTCACAATCTTGCAGAGGTCATAACTTGAGCTCCGAGTGTCGGAATTGCGCCCATTGGAAAGGAATTTTGACGTAGAATATGGTGGTATAGGTTTCAAGTGCTAAAAGTTGATACATTTTCCTCATAAATTAAAATATCAGTTAGCTACATTTTTAATGGGCCTGCATGACAACTCAACTTCATGAGCTCATATCTTGAGATCCATGTGATGGATTTGCGCAAACTTGTATCGTTGGAAATATAATACGATGAAGATCACATCAGAAGTGATTTCCATGGCTAAAAAATTGGTTATCATTACTAGAAAATTAAAACACGGTCTGCCTATTTTAAATGGGAAATTAATTAAATTGTGAAAATAAAAGTTTATTTAAATTTTTTTATTAAAAATGGAAAGTGACCCATTTTAGATATGTATATAATTTCATTAATGAGGAATTAATGAGGCACTAATTATATGGAATGTTTCTAGAAGAAACTTGTACGGGAATTTCAAGAGAGGAAGAAAACCCTAACTACTCAAGTAGTTAGAAAATCTCTTCTTAAAAAGAGAAGAGAGGCTTCATCAAAGGTTCCAATAATCAGTATTGTGAGCAGGGAAAGGAAGAAGATCAGAGGAAGAAGAAGGTAGAACCATGGATACACAATCAATCTTCTAATCAAAAGAAATAAATCTCCATCTTCTCCATTTTTTCTATTCTCTACACCGATTCTCATAGCTTTATGCTTGAATCTCAGAGTTGGGCACAAGGCTGAGTTGTTGAGTGTTTTTGTTGTATTCTTCTACAGTCTTTTCTTGTATAATCATGGAGTATTTGAAGCCACATACATGGCTGTCAAATTTTTGGTAATGAAGAATATTTCTCATGAATAAACTCTACAAAGAATTTCTTTGGGATTGATCTTGATTGTATCTTGTAACTTTGACTTTTAAGTATGAGATATTTGAGGTTGACTATCAATTTCTCTTTTATTACTAATTGTAGTACTCTATTAAAATTATTTGAGATGATCAAATCATTCTCTCATATTTCTCATGACGAATATATGGATGCATTTATATACTATTAAGAAGATTGTGTGTGATGTTAATCACAATTTAATTCTGATGTTGAATCCCTCCTTCAATCTTTTCTTATTGTAAAAAAACTTTTGTTGCACATAAAGATTATATTGGGTTATTGAAGAACCATTTTCATATAAACCCAAGCAATAAATATTTGGAGTTTTCTTCCTAGAATTCTCCCTAATCCAATATATTCAAAGATATATTGTTTATCCAAATAGGAGAACCACCTCTCTAAAAAGGAAGCGGGACTAATGTCCTCATGAGGTTGTTGTTTCGGTCCTGACGGATTCAAGCATCAACATCTTTGGTGACCATACTGGGGAACAATTTATTTTCAATATATTTGAGGAACTAAAAATCTCCATGAATCAAAGTTTCAAGAAGAAAATTCAAGAAAATTGTTGCTTATTTTAAGCATGGCTTACCTTTTTTGTAATTTCAAAAAGAAACGAGAAGCACCAAAGATTCAGGAGAATGAACTCCCTGGAAACCCCATTGAAAAAATTCAAAATGAAGGGTTTCATACATGTCATAATCCTTCTTTATATTTTTCATCAAGCCCATCAATGGCTTTGCAAGACTCAGCAAAAAAGATAAATACTCAAAGAAGGAGGTGATTTCATAATACCCCTTTAAATCTACCAGAAATAAACTTTCAAATGCCTAATATTCCTATTGAATTTTTTTCTACATTCTTCGGGGATGCTTTTGAAGATGCAGAGAAAAACTTGATTAATTTTGAAGGTACATGCTATGATTTCAACCTCACTGAAGAAAATGTTACATGTATATTATTCCTACAAAATCTATGAGAGGATGCTCTTGAATGGTATAGTTCATTAATGCATAACTCCATTACTAGTTGGGATGCGTTAGAAGATTCATTTGCAGAAAAGTTCATCCCAAAAGTACATTCATATGTTTTTGTTGATGTTTTAAAGGTTGATTCCCACCCATCATCTCCCATATGGAATCAATATAACAAAGTCACCAATTTTAAAGAAGAATCTAATCAAAGAGTGGATGAAATTTCTAAGTCAAGTCATGTTGCTGAAAAGGAAGCTGAAAATTCCAAATTACAAGAAGAAAATTCCAATCTCTTATATACTCCATATGAAGACATTTCGAGCAGCAAATTTGAAAATGAAATTTAGGAGCCTCCACTAAATACACAATAATATTCCATCCTTGTAATAAATGATGAAACATCACAAGAGAACTTGCAGCAAGAAGAATTGATGGAAGAAATTAATCTTGTGAAGAATGATGAACAAGATCACCTTTACAAGAAAGAAGAATCTTTTCAAGTGATTTTTGATGAATCAAGAACCTTGGATTTGGTTGTAAATAAATAAAAGGATGAATGCATTCTTATGTTGAAAACTCCTCAGCCAAGAATTGATTTTATTGAATTATGGTTCCAGATTATTGTTTCCCAAAAAACTTAGTCAAATCTTCATCATACTTGGTATACTTTTTCTCCAGTACATATTGAGAGTGCCCTTGACTCATTGGTACAAGTCCCAACATATCTCACACTTTTGGATTTCATTCCATAAATAATATCAATGCTTGAATGGATCCATTGGAAATCTGCCTACACCTAAGGTGCCCCTTCCTTTCAAGTAAGTTTGGGTAGGTAGATCTTGTATATACAAAGTTTATTTTTTCAGCCAAAGTTTTTCGCAATAAATCAATTGCTAAGTGGATGTTGAAATTTGAAGATGACTCCATAGCCCAATGGAGAAGGTAACTGGTCTTGAGATCCTGGTGTTCTTAGTAACCCACGAGGGGTCACTATCTCGCAGTTGGAGCCAGTTGTTGACCAAAATTTGGTCATCTATATTTTCCCACTCCTTGGATTCAGAAAAGACTTTTTTTTTTTTGAACAGAAACTGGAAAAAATATATTAAAAGTGTGGATAAAGCCATTGATTTACAAAAGAGGGGCCATTACAGGCCTTTGAGAAGTAGATACTTTGAAATCTGGAGGATTTGAAACAAAAACAATTTTCATGGTGTGTCCTCCTTCCCTAGCAAAACTATTGTGATTGTATTTCACCGAGTACAATCAATACAAGATACCGTTGATACATAACGAAAAACAAAACATGACAACAAAAAATTTAAAGGGATCTACTACCCATTTCCATTTTGATTTGTTGTTTCTACAGAATTGCTTCTGGATGAGGCTCGTTGAGATCTATAATTTGAATCATTGAGACTAAATTTTCATTTTTGGATGCTCCCTATTGGCTTTCTGGCTTACTTGGCAAATGTTGCACTCCTTCAAGCTAGTCCAGACAGCGCTGCATTTTCTCCATGTTGTTGCATTGTTCCTCAATCAGGCTCCTTTGAGCATAGCTCTCATCTTGTAGTATTTATATCATGTGCCTGTGTTGGGACAGAGTTTCAATTTCAAATGTCCTGGTGGAGTTGAGAGCTCCCAGCTAAATTCTCATCCTACGACAACCTATGCATTCTTCCTCAATTGAATTCTCATCCAATTGTCTAGATTCCACGAAGAGGTCTTTACCACCCTGCATAAATTTTGGCGTCGGGTTGCTTTGAAGTCTCCAAGATGTGTCCAAACTACTAGGGAAGTTGCTGGGAGGAGAGGAAAAATCCGGAGATGCTGAGGGGAGAAAAACATGATAACAAGCATTAAGGGGTGGCCAGAGATACTTATCAAGACCACTAAATTAATTTTCCCCTACAGGGACAAGTACAGGCCAATATTCCCCCATGTTTCATTCAATGTTGGATTTGTGCCAACCACAAAGGTCGTTGAATCTTCCCTGTGTGGTGTACCTTCGGCCTCCATGTTTCCAGACTTGGATATGAACCTGACATCACCTTGACACTTAATCTGTGTGACTGGGTTGTCGTACGCCTTGTCCATCTAGTGCAGATCCTTGAATTCTTGAGTTCCCACGAGCATTGAAGGATGAAACTCCTGAACATAAAAAACCATGATGAATCTCACACTTGAACTGTTAGTCTTCGTTGCATAGTTGTCGATGGGACTTTCCATCCGCCCTCTCCACCATCTACTTATATCGTTGGTCTTCTCTTCATGCCTAAACCTCATCCCCTCTACTGCTCTGATGTCCACGGGTCCATTCCACCTGGCCTTGCGTGCATTGGATCCCTGAAAGGCCCCACCCTCGACCTTTTATGTGTGCCCAATACACTTGTCCTTGTGTTTGTTGAAGCCTCAAGAGGCCTCACTCTTGACCCTTTCCGTGTATCCATTCCACATGTCCATGCATGCGCTGGAGCCCCGACTAGCCCCATCCCCAACCTTTCGGCACTGGCTCCCGGTCATGTGGCACATTACGTTAGGGGGTCTAGTGCTTCAACACCGTCCACGCCTAAAGTTCCAGGCGGTTTCCCAATGGCTTCATTCGTCAAATTGTATGCTACCTTGTTGTGCTCTCTCAAAATGTGGTAAAAAGTTAGCCTAATGAGTTGAGATTCGACTCGTATTCGATCGATTATTCATTTTAAACTTAAGTTTTTTGTATTAGTCCCCTGAACCATTAGCCTTATTATAGTCTTGGAGTCACCTAGAACATTCAGATTGTGGATTTGATGGGTATTTTCTAGTTGAAGACCTTTTAGTAAGGCGTAGGCATCTTCTTTGTTTTTGGTGTCCTTCCCGAGGTTCCAATAATAATTTAGGATTCTTTTTCCTCTGGGATTGAAGAGAATCCCCCCCCCCTGCACCTACCTCCCCTGGATTCATAAAATATTTTTTATGAAAAAAAGACATTTTAAAACTCTTATAATTTCATTCCACATCCCTCAATCTCATCTTTGCCACACATTTTTTTGGATCAGAAATATGTTTCTGTATGCTTAAGTTATTCAAGAATTGGTCCAAAGATCCAATTTTGAAGAATATTTCTAAGTGTTATGTTCTTCTATATTTTTTCAAATTTTGGCTAAGTATTCTCATCACTTGTTTCCCTCACCTTACATCTCCACACTTAACCTTTTTTCTCTTTTCACCATGCTTCTCCATATGCTCCATTAGTCTCTACACTTAGACGTTTTTGGGAATTTTCCTTCATCTCCTCATCGGGTTTGCGGGTTGGAAAACTCATACATTCCCTCATCTTCTCACATTCTCTCACTTTCCAACTCGCTATATACATATTACACTATCTACCTTTGACGCCTACATTTATCCCCTTACCTCCCTTCTCATTCAAAACTTTAACACTTAGAATGTTTTATGAATTCACTAGTTGGTGGGCCTTCATTTCCACCCACTTGCTCATCTCATAAGTATGTTTTAACACTTAGCCATTTTTTTCAGTTTTTCAGGTTCACAAGTTCGAGCCCTCATCCTTCTCTTTTCCGTAGCCTTCACATTGCACTTCAACTTCCGCGTTCTACACTTCGACCATCTCTTAAATTTTATTCTCATTACGGATCCTGGGTTCCCAAATGTTTCATTCTTCTGATGCTCGCGAGTTCGATCGACCACCAATCTATACTTAGTTTCTTTGGATCACTCGTCCAACCGTAGGTTCACAAAAATTTCATGGTTAACTTCACTCACCTCCCTTCCCTCATCCACACGAACCCGCAAACCCTCAAACCCACCTCTCCCTCATCCCCTCTTGTCTCATCTCCCATACTTAGCCAAATTCTCAAAGCTATTCCAAGGCATGAAAACCAACAAATGAGAATATGACACATGGAAATGAATGAGGTCATGACGTGTGGCAACAAACCACGTGGTGACACATGGAAAATGTTAACTAGTTATACATGGCAGTGACATGGCATCCAATAAAATGATGACACATGGTAAGTTGAGAATTGTGACACATGGTAAAAAACCTTGTGATGACATGTGGCATTGATTTGGACCATTCTCATGATGAAAAGTGGGTGTGACTCATTGATGACATGGCATGAGGTGGACGATGAAGGGATTCCAAAAAATTATTATTTTATTCGACAATTTTCCAAGGGCTGAATCCTCCAAGCTCCATAATTTCTTCTCTTCTCGTGTTTCTTACTAAGTGTATCAAACACTTAGTATTATATATCATGAAGAATATAATATACCAATGCATGTGGTATATAATTTTAAACCAAAAATTCAAATTTTATGAAGGGCAACACAAAATTCATCCAAGGGCCGACATTTTCCCATCAATTTTGATCGACAGTGGCCGAGTCAGAATCTTGTCGTGTTTTCCAATCCCATCTAAAATTTTCAAGGATATCATTATCTTGTCTTAACAAATTCTTAAATTGGATCAAATCGAATAAATAAATACAAAATGCATTAAGCAAGGCGTGCTTTAGGAGATATTTCTTAGATTTACAATGCACAGGAAAAACGAGCACAACGCAGTTTCAAAATACTATGCGCCACAAAACTTTGTGACTGAACACTCTGGACTTGTCGCACAATTGGAAACCTACTGGAATTTCTGCACGATGTGATAAAATACTTGAAGTAAGAATTTATTCATGATCTGCTAATCTTTAACACATAAATCCATAAACATAACAAAAGCTTAAAATTACACATAAATGGATCAACAACCAAAGTACTTGATGTATATATTAAATCTCGACATGCTACGCGCGGTTACGGGATACAATAATGTGATGAGCCTTGGCTCAAACAAATTCTTTTTTTGACTTCACAGACACAGAGCTTGTGCTCAAACTTCTTCGATTCCTCAGTTGTTGTTGTTGTTTTCTTCTTCAAGACTCTGTTCTTTCCACCTCTCTGCATGTGTATGTGTATCAACTAACTAAAGACTCGGACTTATAAATATGAAACTGAGACTTCCTGTAGAAGTAAAAACTAACTCAACATTTAAGGTATAATAAATTCTACTAACTCTTCATCTACTTAATTGGACTCGAGAAAGATAAGATTGGCTCCATTAATTTAACTCCCCTGTTTCCCGACTGATAAAACTAATCTTGCGTAAACGTAAAAGTAAACTAATGAACAAAAGTTGCAAACTGATAAAACCGACTGACAAATCTTCTGACTAACTGTCTGACTGAAAAAATTGATTGAATGACAAATCGATGGAGACGTGAAGGTCACTGACTTGTAGTTACTATTTCCAACACTCCCCCTTAATTATAAGTAGGTGGGATTACAAAAAATTACATCAAAAATTGAATTGACATTTTACTGTCACTCATCTATTACTATGCAGACTCCTAGACTACTGCAAAGATGTTGAAATGCATCTCTTGCTAAATCCTTTGTAAAAATGTATGCCACTTGTTCTTTTGACCCACAAAACTCTAAACATATCTCTTTGTTATTCACCAATTCTATGATAAAATGATACCTTGTATCAATGTGCTTAGTTTTATTGTGAAACACATGATTCTTTGATAACATGATGGATGAATGATTGTCACAAAATACTGTAGTTGGTTCATGTTGTTCTTGTAACAAATCCTTCAACATTCTTCTCATCCAAATTGCTTGACAAGTTGCGCTTGTAGTTGTGACATACTCTACTTCTGTTGAAGAAAGAGTCACTATGGGTTTCTTCCTTGATGCCCATGATACCATACCTATTCCAAAATGAAATGTGTACCCAGAGGTACTTTTCCTATCATCTATGCTTCCTCCACAATCATTGTCATTGTATCCAATTAGTTTAAAATCTTCTGAAGTAGAATATCTAATGCCAAAATCTATTGTTCCATTCACATATCTTAGAAATCTCTTTCCTTCATTCCAATTTGATTATTTTGGAGTTTCCATAAACCTTGAGATTAGTCTCACTCCATACATAATATCAAGTCTTATCGTTGTTAGATACATAATACTTCCTACCAGTCTTTTAAATAGTGTGGAATTCACCTTGAACCCTTCATATTCCTTTCTTAACTTCAATCCTATTATGACAGGTGTTGGGGATGATTTGGAATTTTTCATATTGAATATTTTCAATATATCATGCGCATACTTATACTATGAGATAAATATACTAGTTTTGGAGTGGTGAACTTATATTCCCAAAAAATATCTCATAAGCTCTAAATCAGTCATTTCAAATTCATCCTTCGTGACTGACTTAAATTCTTCTATGCCAAAATCACCTATAAATATCAAATCATCTACATATAAGAAAACAATTAACATATTACATTGTTGATTTTATTTGATGTACAATGTTATCTCACTTTCACTTCTCTAAAATCCATTCTATGTGAGATAAGAATATATGCGACTGTACCAATCTCTCAGATCTTGCTTTAACCCATACAGTGCTTTCTTCAATCTGTACACTTTGTCTTCTTGTCCAAGAACTTCGTAGCCTTGTGGTTTTTCCACATATAGTTCTTCTTCTAAATATCCATTCAAAAATGTTGACTTTACATCCATTTGATAAACTAACCATTTGTACTGTGTGGAAATGGCTAACACAGTTCTGACTGTGTCCATGCGTGAAACCAGTGCAATGTTTCATTGAAATAAATTCCAAGCTTTTGTGTAAAACCTGTTTCAACTAACCTTGCTTTGTGCCTCTGCACATTTCCTTCTGCATCTTGCTTGGTTTTATAAATCCACTTTACACTTATCACATCCTTGTCTTCATGTACATCTACCAATTTCCATGTCTAGTTGTTCTCTATGCATCTGATTTCTTCATCCATGGTTTGTGCTCATACATGATCTTTGATAGCTTCTTTAAAAGTTAATGGATCATTTATTTGTGAAAACAGAGCAAAAACAAAAAATGAATTTGTTGTGTCCTCATTATAGATGTCGCACATACTTCTTGTCTTTCTTGGTAACAGACTTGCTAAAGTTGTATTTGGAGATGTAGAACTACTTGGACTGCTTGTTTATGTTTGTTGCACTCTAGGTATAGACTGCACACATGTTGTTCTTACTAGAGTATTTTGCAATGTGATTTGCATCGCAGTTCCAAGTGTAGAAGGACTGTGCACTGTCATGTGTTTAGTGCTTGAACCACTTCATATTCTATGTCATTATGCTCAATAGCATCAATAATTATGACTGTCTTTTCTATGCTTCCATCCCATGCTTCATTCTCCATGAACTGAACATCGTGAATGATTATAAATTTTATTGCAATAGGATCATACAACTTGTATCATTTTGTTTATTTAGAATACCCAACAAATATACATTTTTGTCCTTTGTTTCCCAGCTTCTTTCTCATCTCATTTGGAATATGTTTGTATGCGACACAACCAAAAACCTTTAAGTGCACCACATTATGCTTTAATCATGTCCAGGCTTCTTGATGAACTTTGTTCTTTACACTCTTTGTCGTACATATGTTCAATATGTATACTGTAGTTGTTACTGCCTCATCCCAATACTTATTTGACAAATGTTTGGATTCCAACATATTGCGCGCCATCTCCATGACGGTTATGTTCTTTCTTTCCGCGACACCATTATGTTGTGGTGTATATCGCACAGTGAATTTCTTGTATATGCCATGATCTTTACAAAACTTCTAAAATTCTTTTGAGATGTATTCTCCTCCTCTATTAGTTCTTAGACACTTGATGTAATAACCACTATGTTTCTCCATAAGTGATTTAAATTGTTGAAAACAACCCAATGCATCAGATTTGTGCTTTAGAAAATAAATCCACGTCTTTCTTAAGAAATCATCAATGAATGTTATAAAATAAGTACTGCCTCATATAGATGGTGTTTGCATTGGTCCACAAATTTCTAAATGTACTATTTCCAGTGGAGATTTTGCTCTATAAAACTTTCCAACTGGAAATGATTATCTATGTTCTTTCCAAATATGCAACCTTCACATATCCTCGCTGGTCTTTCTATTAATGACAAACCTTTTACCATATCCTTTGTTTGTAGCAGTGTTATACCTCCAAAGTTCAAATGTCCAAATCTGAAATGGCATAAC
>JASDQU010014779.1:72645-106483 GCA_032191745.1 Picea mariana | reverse complement strand
TATCTTCACCAGATATATTCGGATTGGAAGCATGGTTGGCACCGGATGAGATATTATGTGAGGATACATAAGAGGTTTAGCATTATGGACAGGAATTTCATGGCCACACCTATGACGCCACATCTGAGGAAGTTGTGTGATGGGGTAGACATTTGCTTTGAAAATAGCACCTTGTGCCAGTATATGGTTGAGCCATGATTGTATTATTGGGTTACAACATAGTATGCAGGTACCTGTGTTGTACGGATAGATATGATTTATCTCTGATGATGAAGTATGGCTATCGGGATATACAGTTTTTGTATTGGAAGTGTAGAATAAAGATGTAGCACCTGGGGTGCTACTTCAGCTTGGATCAAGCATGATTTCCAGACAAGTATGGCATCATATATCTATAGCACTCGGTCATATATCATAGCCAGTGATGCAAGATATGAATCAAGGTGGATTTTTGAAGGATCTTGCAGTACTTCATCAGAGACATGGTGCAGGAAGGAGTAGTGAGGCTCAATCACTTATCCACAGATGAGAGGATAACTGACATTTTCACTAAGCCTCTATCTAGGACAATATTGGAAGGAATACAAATGTTTCCCTACGGTTGTATTGATTATTAGAGCATCATGTAGATATTCCAAAATTTATCAGACATACTTGATCATGTGGGAATAGGCCCATATGTAATCTTTGACGAACTGAATATTTGAGTTGTTTCTAGATATCCTATGTGTGAATTTCATCAGGCCTTGAAACTATCATGAGTAGGTGAGTAACCCTGATAAGCATCGAGTAGACTCTATATCCACAGGAACTAGGCTACATACCAGGGGAGATAGGGAACATCGACATCTGGAGTAGATGTGTGTTGACCAAAATGTGGTCATCTATATTTTCCCACTCCTTGGATTCATAAAATCCTTGATATCAAAAGAAGAATTTTTTTAACTTTATAAGTTAATTATGCAGCCCTCAATCTCATCTTCGCCATGCATTTTTCGGATCATAAATACGTTTTCATATGCTTAAGTTATTCAAGATCTAGTCCAAAGATCCAATTTTGAAGAATCTTTCTAAGTATTATGTTCTTCTATCTTTTTTCGAAATTTGGCTAAGTATTCTCATCACTTATTTCCCTCATCTTCCATCTCCACACTTAACATTTTTTTTTTCTTTTCACAACTCTTCTCCATAAACTCCACTAGTCTCTACACTTTGACATTTTTGAGACTTTTCCTTCATCTCCCCATCGGGTTCATGGGTTGGCGGACTCATACATTCCCTCATCTTCTCACATTCCCTCACTTTCCAACTCATTATATACATATTACACTCTCTACCTCTAACGCCTACATTTCTCCCCTTACCTCCCTTCTCATTCAAAACTTTAACACTTAAAATGTTTTATGAATTCATGGGTTGGCGGGCCTTCATTTCCACCCACTTGCTTATCTCATAAGTATGTTTTAACACTTAGCCATTTTTTCAGTTTCAGGGGTTCGCAGGTTCGAGCCCTCATCCTTCTGTTTTTCATAACCTTCGCATTGCACTTCAACTTTCGCGTTCTACACTTCGATCATCACTTAACTTTTATTCTCATTGCGGATCCTGGGTTCCAAAATGTCCCGTTCTTTTGATGCTCATGAGTCCGACTAACCGCCCTTCTATACTTATTTTCTTTGGATCACTCATCCAACCGCGAATTTGCAAGTTGGAGGGTTCACAAAAATTTCATGGTTAACTTCCCTCACCTCCCTTCCCTCACCCCCACGAACCCGCAAACCCTCCAACTTGCCTCTCTCTCATCCCCTATTTTCCCATCTCCCATACTTAGCCAAATTCTCAAAGCTATTCTATAGCATGAAAACCAACAAATGGGAATATGACACATGTAAATGAATGAGGTCATGATGTGTGGAAACCAACCACGTGGTGACATGTGGTAAATGTTAAGTGGCTATACATGGAAGTGACATGGCAACCAAACAATTGATGACACGTGGTAAGCTGACAATCGCGACACATGGAAAGAAACCGTGTGATGACACATGGTGATGATTTGGACCATTCTCGTGATGACACGTGGGCATGACTCATTGATGACATGGCATTAGGTGGATGATGATGGGATTCCAAAAAATTATTATTTTATTCGAAAAATTTCCAAGGCTCGAATCCTCCAAGCTCCATAATTTCTTATATTCTCATGTTTCTTGCTAAGTGTATCAAACACTTAGTATTATATCTCATGAATAATCTAATATTCCAATGCATGTGGGATAGACTTTTAAACCAAAAAGTCGAATTTTATGAAGGGAATCATGAAATTCATCCAAGGGCCCACATTTTCCCATCAATTTTGATCGATGGTGATTGAGTCACAATCTTGCAGAGGTCATAACTTGAGCTTCAGGTGTCGGAATTGCTCCCATTGGAAAGGAATTTTGACGTAGAATATGGTGGTATAGGTTTCAAGTGCTAAAAGTTGATACATTTTCCTCATAAATTAAAATATCAGTCAACTACATTTTTAATGGACCTGCATGACAACTCAACTTCATGAGCTCATATCTTGAGATCCAGGTGACGGATTTGCACAAACTTGTATCGTTGGAAATATAATACGATGAAAATCACATCAGAAGTGATTTCCATGGATAAAAAATTGGTTATCATTACTAGAAAATTAGAACACAGTCCGCCTATTTTAAATGGGAAATTAATTAAATTGTGAAAATAAAAGTTTATTTAAAAAAATTTATTAAAAATGGAAAGTGACCCATTTTAGATATGTATATAATTTCATTAATGAGGAATTAATGAGGCACTAATTAAATGGAATGTTTCTAGAAGAAACTTGTATGGGAATTTCAAGAGAGGAAGAAAACCCTAACTACTCAAGTAGTTAGAAAATCTCTTCTTAAAAAGAGAAGAGAGGCTTCATCGAAGGTTCCAATAATCAGTATTGTGAGTAGGGCAAGGAAGAAGATTAGAGGAAGAAGAAGGTAGAACCATGGATACACAATCAATCTTCTAATCAAAAGAAATAAATCTCCATCTTCTCCATTTTTTCTATTATCTACACCAATTCTCATAGCTTTATGCTTGAATCTCAGAGTTGGGCACAAGGCTGAGTTGTTGAGTGTTTTTCTTGTATTCTTCTACAGTCTTTTCTTGTATAATCATGGAGTATTTGAAGCCACATACATGGCTGTCAAATTTTTGGTAATGAAGAATATTTCTCATGAATAAACTCCACAAAGAATTTCTTCGGGGTTGATCTTGATTGTATCTTGTAACTTTGAGTTTTAAGTATGAGATATTTGAGGTTGACCTATCAATTTCTCTTTTATTACTAATTGTAGTACTCTATTAAAATTATTTGAGATGATCAAATCATTCTCTCATATTTCTCATGACGAATATATGGATGCATTTATATACTATTAAGAAGATTGTGTGTGATGTTGATCACAATTTAATTCTGATGTTGAATCCCTCCTTCAATCTTTTCTTATTGTAAAAAAACTTTTGATGCACATAAAGATTATATTGGGTTATTGAAGAACCATTTTCATATAAACCCAAGCAATAAATATTTGGGGTTTTCTTCCTAGAAGTCTCCCTAATCCAAGATATTCAAAGATATATCTTTTATCGAAATAGGAGAACCACCTCTCTAAAAAGGAAGCGGGACTAATGTCCTCATGAGGTTGTTGTTTCGGTCCTGACAGATTCAAGCATCAACATCTTTGGTGACCATACTAGGGAACAATTTATTTTCAATATATTTGAGGAACTAAAAATCTCCATGAATCAAAGTTTCAAGAAGAAAATTCAAGAAAATTGTTGCTTATTTTAAGCATGGCTTACCTTTTTTGTAATTTCAAAAAGAAATGAGAAGCACCAAAGATTCGGGAGAATGAACTCCCTGGAAACCCCATTGAAAAAATTCAAAATGAAGGGTTTCATACATGTCATAATGCTTCTTTATATTTTTCATCAAGCCCATCAATGGCTTTGCAAGACTCAGCAAAAGAGATAAATACTCAAAGAAGGAGGTGATTTCATTAAACCCCTTTAAATCTACTAGAAATAAACTTTAAAATGCCTAATATTCCTATTGAATTTTTTTCTACATTCTTCGGGGATGCTTTTGAAGATGCAGAGAAAAACTTGATTAATTTTGAAGGTACATGCTATGATTTCAACCTCACTGAAGAAAATGTTACATGTATGTTATTCCTACAAAATCTATGAGAGGATGCTCTTGAATGGTATAGTTCATTAATGCATAACTCCATTACTAGTTGGGATGTGTTAGAAGATTCATTTGCAGAAAAGTTCATCCCAAAAGTACATTCATATGTTTTTGTTGATGTTTTAAAGGTTGATTCCCACCCATCATCTCCCATATGGAAGAAATATAACAAAGTCACCAATTTTAAAGAAGAATCTAATCAAAGAGTAGATGAAATTTCTAAGTCAAGTCATGTTGCTAAAAAGGAAGATGAAAATTCCAAATTACAAGAAGAAAATTACAGTCTCTTATATACTCCATATGAAGACATTTCAAGCAGCAAATTTGAAAATGAAATTTAGGAGCCTCCACTAAATACACAATAATATTCCATCCTTGTAATAAATGATGAAACATCACAAGAGAACTTGTAGCAAGAAGAATTGATGGAAGAAATTAATCTTGTGAAGAATGATGAACAAGATCACCTTTACAAGAAAGAAGAATCTTTTCAAGTGATTTTTGATGAATCAAGAACCTTGGATTTGGTTGTAAATAAATAAAAGGATGAATGCATTTTTATGTCGAAAACTCCTTAGCCAAGAATTGATTTTATTGAATTATGGTTCCAGATCATTGTTTCCCAAACAACTTAATCAAATCTTCATCATACTTGGTATACTTTTTCTCCAGTACATATTGAGAGTGCCCTTGACTCATTGGTACAAATCCCAACATATCTCAGACTTTTGGATTTCATTCCATAAATAAGATCAATGCTTGAATGGATCCATTGGAAATGTGCCTACACCTAAGGTGCCCCTTCCTTTCAAGTAAGTTTGGGTAGGTAGATCATGTATATACAAAGTTTATTTTTTCAGTCAAAGTTTTTCACAATAAATCAATTGCTAAGTGGATGTTGAAATTTGAAGATGACTCCATAGCCCAATGGAGAAGGTAACTGGTCTTGAGATCCTAGTGTTCTTAGTAACCCACAAGGGGTCATTATCTCGCAGTTGGAGCCAGTTGTTGACCAAAATTTGGTCATCTATATTTTCCCACTCCTTGGATTCAAAAAAGACTTGTTTTTTTTTTAACAGAAACTGGAAAAAATATATTAAAAGTGTGGATAAATCCATTGATTTACAAAAGAGGGGCCATTACAAGCCTTCGAGAAGTAGATACTTTGAAATCTGGAGGATTTGAAACAAAAACAATTTTCATGGTGTGTCCTCCTTCCCTAGCAAAACTGTTGTGATTGTATTTCACCGAGTACAATCGATAGAAGATATTGTTCATACATAACGAAAAAACAAAACATGACAACAAAAAATTTAAAGGGCTCTACTACCCGTTTCCATTTTGATTTTTTGTTTCTACAGAATTGCTTCTGGATGAGGCTCGTTGAGATCTAGAATTTGAATCATTGAGACTAAATTTTCATTTTTGGATGCTCCCTGTTGGCTTTTCGGCTTGCTTGGAAGATGTTGCACTCCTTCAAGCTAGTCTAGACGGCACTGCATTTTCTCCATGCTGTTGCATTGTTCCTTAATCGGGCTCCTTTGAGCATAGCTCTCATCTTGTAGTCTTTATATCATGTGCCTGTGTTGGGATAGAGTTTCAAGTTCAAATTTCCTGGTGGAGTTGAGAGCTTCCAACTAAATTCTCATCCTATGACAACCTATGCATTCTTCCTCAATTGAATTCTTGTCCAATTGTCTAGATTCCACGAAGAGGTCTTTACCACCCTGCATAAATTTTGGCATCGGTTTGCTTTGAAGTCTCCAAGATGTGTCCAAACAACTAGGGAAGCCGCTGGGAGGAGAGGAAAAATATGGAGATGTTGAGGGGAGAAAAACATGATAAAAAGCGTTAAGGGGTGGCCAGAGATACTTACCAAGACCACTAAATGTATTTTCCCTTGCAGGGACAAGTACAGGCTAATATTCCCCCATGTTTCATTTAATGTTGGATTTGTGTCAGCCACAAAGGTCGTTGAATCTTCCTTATGTGGTGTACCTTCGGCCTCCATGTTTCCAGACTTGGATATGAACCTGACGTCACCTTGACGCTTAATCTGTGTGAGTACTCCTTGTCCATCTGGTGCAGATCCTTGAATTCCTGAGTTCCCACGAGCATTGAAGGATGAAACTCTTGAACATAAAAAACCATGATGAATCTCGCACTTGAACTGTTAGTCTTTGTTGCGCAGTGGTCGATTGGACTTTCCATCCGCCCTCTCCACCATCTACTTATATCACTAGTATGCTCTTCATGTCTAAACCTCATCCCCTCTATTGCTCTGATGTCCATGGGTCCAGTCCACCTGGCCTTGCATGCGTTGGATCCCTGGAAGGCCCCACCCCCGACCTTTTTTGTGTGCCCAGTACACTTGTCCTTGTGTTTGTTGAAGCCTCAAGGGGCCCCACTCTCGACCCTTTCCGCGTATCCATTCCACATGTCCATGCATGCACCGGAGCCTCAAATAGCCCCATCCCCAACCTTTCGGCACTGGCTCCCGGTCATGTGGCACATTAGGTTAGGGGGTCTAGTGCTTCAACACCTTCCACGCCTAAAGTTCCAAGCGGTTTCCCAATGGCTTCATTCATCAAATTGTATGCTACCTTGTTGTGATCCCTCAAAATGTGGTAAAATGTTAGCCTAATGAGCTGAGATTTGACTCGTATTTAATCGATTATTCATTTTAAACTTAAGTTTTTTTTATCAGTCCCCTGAACCATCAACCTTATTATAGTCTTGGAGTCACCTAGAACATTCAGATTGTGGATTTGATGGGTATTTTCTAGTTGAAGACCTTTTAGTAAGGTGTAGGAATCTTCTTTGTTATTGGTGTCCTTCTCGAGGTTCCAATAATAATTTAGTATTCTTTTTCCTCTGGGATCGAAGAGAACCCCCATGCCCCCCCCTCCTGCACCTGCCTCCCCTGGATTCATAAAATATTTTTTATGAAAAAAAGACATTTTAAAACTCTTATAATTTCATTCCACATCCCTCAATATCTTATTTGCCACACATTTTTTTGGATCAGAAATATGTTTCTGTATGCTTAAGTTATTCAAGAATTGGTCCAAAGATCCAATTTTGAAGAATATTTCTAAGTGTTATGTTCTTCTATATTTTTTCAAATTTTGGCTAAGTATTCTCATCACTTATTTCCCTCACCTTACATCTCCACACTTAACTTTTTTTCTCTTTTCACCATGCTTCTCCATATGCTCCACTAGTCTCTACACTTAGACGTTTTTGCTAATTTTCCTTCATCTCCTCATCGGGTTTGCGGGTTGGAAAACTCATACATTCCCTCATCTTCTCACATTCTCTCACTTGCCAACTCGCTATATACATATTACACTCTCTACCTTTGACGCCTACATTTATCCCCTTACCTCCCTTCTCATTCAAAACTTTAACACTTAGAATGTTTTATGAATACATTGGTTGGCAGGCCTTCATTTCCACCCACTTGCTCATCTCATAAGTATGTTTTAACACTTAGCCATTTTTTTCATTTTTGCAGGTTCAAGGGTTCGATCCCCCATCCTTCTATTTTCCGTAGCCTTCACATTGCACTTCAACTTCCGCGTTCTACACTTCGACCATCTCTTAAATTTTATTCTCATTACGGATCCTGTGTTCCCAAATGTCTCATTTTTTTTATGCTCACGAGTTTGATCGACCACCAATCTATACTTAGTTTCTTTGGATCACTCATCCAACCATAGGTTCACAAAAATTTCATGGTTAACTTCACTCACCTCCCTTCCCTCACCCCCACGAACCCGCAAACCCTCAAACCCACCTCTCCCTCATCCCCTCTTGTCTCATCTCCCATACTTAGCCAAATTCTCAAAGCTATTCCAAGGCATAAAAACCAACGAATGAGAATATGACACATGGAAATGAATGAGTTCATGACGTGTGGAAACAAACCACGTGGTGACACATGGAAAATGTTAACTAGTTATACATGGCAGTGACATGGCATCCAATAAAATGATGACACATGGTAAGATGAGAATTGTGACACATGGTAGAAAACCTTGTGATGACATGTGGCATTGATTTGGACCATTCTCATGATGAAAATTGGGTGTGACTCATTGATTACATGGCATGAGGTGGACGATGAAGGGATTCCAAAAAAATATTATTTTATTCGACAATTTTCCAAGGGTTGAATCCTCCAAGCTCCATAATTTATTCTCTTCTCGTGTTTCTTGCTAAGTGTATCAAACACTTAGTATTATATATCATGAAGAATATAATATACCAATGCATGTGGTATATAATTTTAAACCAAAAAGTCGAATTTTATGAAGGGAAACACAAAATTCATCCAAGGGCCGACATTTTCCCATCAATTTTGATCGACAGTGGCCAAGTCGGAATCTTGTCATGTTTTCCAATCCCATCTAAAATTTTCAAGGATATCATTATCTTGTCTTAACAAATTCTTAAATTGGATCAAATCGAATAAATAAATACAAAATGCATTAAGCAAGGCGTGCTTTAGGAGATATTTCTTGGATTTACAATGCACAGGGAAAACGAGCACAACGCAATTTCAAAATACTATGCACCACAAAACTTTGTGACTAAACACTCTGGACTTATCGCACAATTGGAAACCTACTGGAATTTCTGCACGATGTGATAAAATACTTAAAGTAAGAATTTATTCACGATATGCTAATCTTTAACACATAAATTCATAAACACAACAAAAGCTTAAAATTACACATAAATGGATCAACAACCAAAGTACTTGATGTATATATTAAATCTCGACATGCTACGCGCGGTTATGGGATACAATAATGTGATGAGCCTTGGCTCAAACAAATTCTTTTTTTGACTTCACAAACACAGAGGTTGTGCTCAAACTTCTTCGATTCCTCAGTTGTTGTTGTTGTTTTCTTCTTCAAGACTATGTTCTTTCCACCTCTCTGCATGTGTATGTGTATCAACTAACTAAAGACTCTGACTTATAAATATGAAACTGAGACTTCCTGTAGAAGTAAAAACTAACTCAACATTTAAGGTACAATAAATTCTACTAACTCTTCATCTACTTAATTGGACTCGAGAAAGATAACATTGGCTCCATTAATTTAACTCCCCTGTTTCCCGACTGATAAAACTAATCTTGTGTAAACGTAAAAGTAAACTAATGAACAAAAGTTGCAGACTGATAAAACCGACTGAAAAATCTTATGACTAACTGTCTGACTGAAAAAAAATCGATTGACTAACAAATCAATGGAGATGTGAAGGTCACCGACTTGTAATTACTATTTCCAACACTCCCCCTCGATTATAAGTAGGTGGGATTACAAAAAATTACATCAAAAATTGAATTGACATTTTACTGTCACTCATCTGTTACTATGCAGACTCTTAGACTACTGCACAGATGTTGAAATGCATCTCTTGCTAAATCCTTTGTGAAAATGTATGCCACTTTTTCTTTTGACCCGCAAAACTCTAAACATATCTCTTTGTTATTCACCAATTCTATGATAAAATGATACCTTGTATCAATGTGCTTAGTATTCTTGTGAAACACATGATTCTTTGATAACATGATGGATGAATTATTGTCACAAAATACTGTAGTCGGTTCATGTTGTTCTTGTAACAAATCCTTCAACATTCTTCTCATCCAAATTGCTTGACAAGTTGCGCTTGTAGTTGCGACATACTCTACTTCTGCTGAAGAAAGAGTCACTATGGGTTTCTTCCTTGATGCCCATGATACCATACCTATTTCAAAATGAAATTTGTACCTAGAGGTACTTTTCCTATCATGTATGCTTCCTCCACAATCACTGTCAGTGTATCCAATTAGTTTAAAATCTTTTGAAGTAGAATATCTAATGCCAAAATCTATTGTTCCATTCACATATCTTAGAAATCTCTTTCCTTCCTTCCAATTTGATTATTTTGGAGTTTCCATGAACATTGAGATTAGTCTCACTCCATACATAATATCAGGTCTTATCGTTGTTAGATACATAATACTTCCTACCAGTCTTTTAAATAGTGTGGAATCCACCTTGAACCCTTCATATTCCTTTCTTAACTTCAATCCTATTATGATAGGTGTTGGGGATGATTTGGAATTTTTCATATTGAATATTTTCAATATCTCATGTGCATACTTATACTGTGAGATAAATATACTAGTTTTGGAGTGGTGAACTTATATTCCCAAAAAATATCTCATAAGCTCTAAATCAGTCATTTCAAATTCATCCTTCATGACTGACTTAAATTCTTCTATGCCAAAATCACCTGTAAATATCAAATCATCTACATATAAGAAAACAATTAACATATTACATTGTTGATTTTATTTGATGTACAATGTTGTCTCACTTTCACTTCTCTAAAATCCATTCTGTGTGAGATAGGAATCTATGTGACTGTACCAATCTCTCGGATCTTGCTTTAACCCATACGGTGCTTTCTTCAGTCTGTACACTTTGTCTTCTTGTCCAAGAACCTCGTAGCCTTGTGGTTTTTCCACATATACTTCTTCTTCTAAATATCCATTCAAAAATGTTGACTTTACATCCATTTGATAAACTGACCATTTGTACTGTGTGGAAATGGCTAACATAGTTCTGATTGTGTCCATGCATGAAACCAGTGAAATGTTTCATTGAAATAAATTCCAAGTTGTTGTGTAAAACCTGTTTCAACTAACCTTGCCTTGTGCTTCTGCACATTTCCTTCTGCATATTTCTTGGTTTTATAAATCCACTTTACACTTATCACATCCTTGTCTTCATGTACATCTACCAATTTCCATGTCTAGTTGTTCTCTATGCATCTTATTTCTTCATCCATGGTTTGTGCTCATACATTATCTTTGATAGCTTCTTCAAAAGTTAATGGATCATCTATTTGTGAAAACATAGCAAAAACAAAAAATGAATTTGTTGTGTCCTCATTATAGATGTCGCACATACTTCTTGTCTTCCTTGGTAACAGACTTGCTAAAGTTGTATTTGGGGATGTAGAACTACTTGGACTACTTGTTTATGTTTGTTGCACTCTAGGTATAGAGTGCACACATGCTGTTCTTACTAGAGTATTTTGCGATGTGATTTGCATCACAGTTCCAAGTGTAGAAGGGACTGTGCACTGTCATGTGTTTAGTGCTTTAATCACTTCATATTCTATGTCATTATGCTCAATAGCATCAATAATTCTGACTGTCTTTTCTATGCTTCCATCCCATGCTTCATTCTCCATGAACTGAACATCGTGAATGATTATAAATTGTATTGCAATAGGATCATACAACTTGTATCCTTTTGTTTATTTAGAATAGCCAACAAATATACATTTTTGTCCTTTGTTTCCTAGCTTCTTTCTCATCTCATCTGGAATATGTTTGTATGCGACACAACCAAAAACCTTTAAGTGCACCACATTAAGCTTTAATCATGTCCAGGCTTCTTGATGAACTTTGTTCTTTACACTCTTTGTCGTACATATGTTCAATATGTATATTGTAGTTGCTATTGCCTCATCCCAATACTTATTTGACAAATGTTTGGATTCCAACATATTGTGTGCCATCTCCATGAAGGTTATGTTCTTTCTTTCCGCGACACCATTATGTTGTGGTGTATATCGCACAGTGAATTTCTTGTATATGCCATGATCTTTACAAAATTTCTAAAATTATTTTGAGATGTATTCTCCTCCTCTATTATTTCTTAGACACTTGATGTAATAACCACTATGCTTCTCCATAAGTGATTTAAACTGTTGAAAACAACCCAATGCATCAGATTTGTGCTTTAGAAAATAAATCCACGTCTTTCTTGAGAAATCATCAATGAATGTTATAAAATAAGTATTGCCTCATATAGATGGTGTTTGCATTGGTCCACAAATTTCTGAATGTACTATTTCCAGTGGATATTTTTCTCTATAAAACTTTCCAACTGGAAATTATTCTCTATGTTCTTTCCAAATATTCAACCTTCACATATCCTCTCTGGTCTTTCTATTAATGACAAACCTTTTACCATATCCTTTGTTTGTAGCAGTGTTATACCTCCAAAGTTCAAATGTCCAAATCTGAAATGGCATAACTAAGAATCATCTTGTACTTCAAATTGGAATGATGCCTGCATTTCTATGCCATTTTCTCCTTTCTTAGTATTGTGTGCACTATTTTCTTCCTTGGAACTGCGCACATTTTCTACTGTAAATGCAATGTCTGACTGCGCATCTTTTGCTTTACCAACAACTAGTGTTGTATTCTTCTTCTTGGACGGCTTCAATGTCAATGGGAAAATTCTATTACTTATCATCTGGATTCTTCTAATAAGTTGATTTCTTGGATATTTGTCCATAATCACACAATGACTATCTTCCATGTAAATTATGTATCCTTTCTGTAAAAATTGTCCTGTGCTCATCAAATTATGCTTCAGACTAGAAACATAATATACATTAGGAATAATTTTTTGTTCTCTTTTCTTAGTTAAAATGTTTATACATCCTTTTCCTAAGATAGTGACTTGGATATCTGTTCCAAGTGTAACCTTGGTTTGGACTGACTCATCCAAACTATAAAACAATTCTATGTTTCCTATCATGTGGTTACTGCATCCTGAATATAAATACCATATGTCACATGGACTTTTTGAGAAACATTGCAATCAACCAGTGAGACTATAGGCTTTACCTCAACGCATTCCATAAACATAGAATTGGTTTGGTTATTTGCGATGTTTGATTGATCTTGAAATTTCTTGTTCTGATTATACTGTCTCTTCCTGCACTCATAGGCACAATGTCCATAATTTTTACAGTAATGTCACTGAATCTTTGATTTGTCAGTTCTTTGACCACTTGGCTGACTGGTATTTTGGTTTTGACCTTTTCCACCAATATTTCCAGGACTGTTACTCCGTCCACCTCTGACATAACTTCTTCCTCTTCCTCTAGAGTTAGCTCTCTGCCTTCCTCCTCCATGAATTATAGATGACTGCATGGAAAATGCATTCTCTAATGACATACTTGACCTATTAAATCTGTGTTCATGATTAATGAGGGGAGCTTGCAGTTCATCTAGACTAAGCTGACTTAAGTCTTTGCTCTCTTCTAGACTCACAACTAAGGTATCAAATTTAGGAGGATGACTCCTAAGTACCTTCTCAACAACTTTTCTATCTTCTATGGTTTCACCATGAGATTTAATATGATTTATCAGGATGATAACATGGGTATAAAAATAATCTATTGTATCTGAGTCTTTCATTGACAGAGTTTTAAAATATCTTCTAAGAATTTGTAGTTTTGAAGTCTTGACTTTGTCCATACCTTGATAAGAGGTTTGTCATATGTCCCATGCTTCCTTGGCTTTCTTTGTTGATGCAACTCTTGGGAGTATGTTCTCATGCATGGATTGATGTATGTAAAACATTGCCTTTCCATCCTTTTTTATTTGATCTTTCAAAGCATCCTTCTCAACTTATGTGAGTGAATTATATGTTGGTTGGTTTGCTAGTTCCACATAGCCATTTTCGACTATCTCCCATACATCTCAGCTTGTCTGAGTGTATTACATGATGTCTGATCTGTTGGTTCCACATAGCCATTTTTTACTATCTCCCATACATCTTGACCTCGGAACAACACCTTCATGGTCAAAGACCATAACTCATATTTTTTCCATGTAAAAGTGGGAGGTTGCATATTTGAAGTAGAAGCCATATTTCTCCTTATGACATAGATGTTTCTCTTGATAAACTTTCTTTGATCAACCTTCTCTAATAGAACCCACTCTAATCAACATGTTGTGATACCATATGTCAAATATATAGCGCACAGGGAAACTAAGCACATCGCAGTTTCAAAATACTATGCACCACAAAACTTTGTCACTGAACACTCAGGACTTACCACGCAATGAGAAACCTACTTGAATTTATGCACGTTGTGATAAAATACTTAAAGTAACAATTTCTTCACTGTGTGTTAATATTTAACACATAAATTCATAAACACAACATAAGCTTAAAATTACATATAAATTGATCAACAACCAAACTACTTGATCTATATATTAAATCTCGACACGTTGCGCATGGTTACAAAGTACAATATTGTAATGAGCCTTGGCTCAAACAACTTCTTCTACTGACTTCATAAACACAAAGCTTGTGCTCAGACTTCTTTGATTCCTCAGTTGTTGTTGTTGTTTTCTTCTTCAAGGCTCTATTCTTTCTACCTCTCTGCATGTGTATTTGTATCAACTAACTAAAGACTCGGACTTATAAAGATGAAACTGATACTTCCTGTAGAAGGAAAACTGACTCAACATTAAAGGAATAATAAATTCAACTGACTCTTCATCTACTTAAATAGAGTCGAAGATCCAGGTTATTTTTGGAACGAAATGAAAGCAAAGATATTACAATGAAATACACATAAATATTGCCAGAAACAGAGAAATACAACAATACATGATTTCTATTAATGAAAGAAATGTACATAGACTGTAAAAATATAGAGTGAATGAACTCGCTAGAATGGTGGAAGCTTATCTATGAGTAGAGATGTGACGGCTACGGTCATTTGCAAGAAGATGAGATCAATGAGGCTATAAAGGCATTTTTATAATAAACATGAATTCCAAAACCCTAGACATCCAAAAACCTAACCCTAAAAGATGAAGCACCAAAAGTCATGTGGGCCCCATTGGGGTAAGTTAGTATTTCAACTTCCCAAGGTCATAACTTTTGCATACGATATTTGTTTTAGGCGTTTGATAGCCCGTTGGAAAGGTATTTTATAGAACTACACATTCTTTCATTAAACTCTAACTTTATCGACATTTTGACTGTGGCAAGCCAATAAAATGTTGTTTAGGGCCTCAAAACGGCCCCAGAAGTACATAAAGATGTACCGAGATGAAAACTGCCAAAATAGGCCAGTTGGACTAGATGGGCAGCCACTAATATCCACCTGGATGTTTTGTAGGGATTCAAGACATCCTTAGAAGTTAAAAACCCATAATAACAAAGAAGTTTCCCCATTATAGACAAACGTGTTGAAATGAAAAATGTCAAGATGAGCCAATTGGAATTTGGAACAGGTGGGTGGACACCAATATCCACCTGGACCAGTCCTCCCCCATTAGGAATAAATGGTATCCATTTGATCTAGGTAGATATCGGTGGCCACCAACCTTTTCCAACTGACTCAAAACAGTTTTCTGGCAATTTTGGTAATTTACTATTTTTAGCAGTTTTAACTTCCGGGGCCATTTTGAGGGCCTAAATGAAGGTTTTTTTGGATCAATCTTCTCAATGATAGCCAAAGGCTATCATTGAGCCCCCAAAATGAATCCCCTCAACAATACCTTTCCAACAAGCTATCTTTCACCCCAAATGAAGATCGTATGCCAAAGTTACGCCCCCGGGAAGTTGATACACCAAACTACCCAAAACGGGGTCCACAAAAATGTTGGATTTTCATCTTCCAGGGTTAGGGTTTTGGATTTTATTTATGATAAAAATTCCTTTGGAGCCTCATTGTAAAATCATCTTCTTGCGAATGCGAGTAGCAGACACATCTCTTCTCAGAGATAAGCTGCCACCATTCTAGCGAGTCTTTCACTCTGTATTTTTACAACCTTTGTACATTTTCACTCATTAATATAAAATTGTGTATTAATGTATGTATGTGTTTATGGTTGCATATATGATACATTTATGTTACATTTTTGGATATCCAAGATATCTCTGTACATTTCTTTATTATATCTCCACTCTCATTTCATGCCGAAAATAATCTGTATCACCATTGCGTTGAGTGCCCGGGGAAGAGGGGAAAGTGTTTATTGAATCTGAATCTTGGTGAGTTGCGTCACTTGTTGGAAAAGTTGTGTTGCTTGGTCTGTGGAAGGTTGTCACGAACCTGTTGTTGGCAAGGTTGAATTTGTTCCACCAACCTGTTGTCTCTAGGCTTGACGGGGCATTGTGTTGGCACCATTGTAGGTGAAGAAACAATATCTTCTTTCTCTTTTGCAATCTGCTTCTACTGGATATAAGGTGTTGAGGTTGTAGTGATAACAATGGCCTTCTCTACATCATTTGAATAGATTGTGAAGAGGATTAATTTTGCAGTATGAGAGATTACCTTGCGACACTAATTTGGTGGAACACTAGTCAGAACTAACTCTGATATCCTATAGAGATGACCCACCAAAGTAATAATGACACTACGAGGTTGAGACTCATAAACAATATGATGTTTCCACATATATGGTTGGCCCAAAAAAACATCACAGACATCAAGAGGGGAAACATCACATACTACCTCATCCTTGAAGGAATAGATGCCATAGGACATGCGAAATTGTTGGCTGACACATGGATCTCATCCCTGGCGAAGCCACCCGATGTTGTATGGTTGTGGGTGTGGTGTTGTCGACAACCCAAATTGTTTGACGAACTCAGCTGAGATGAGGTTATTTTGGCTTTCGTTATCAACAATGAAATGCAATGAGGTCCCCTTCACCCACATCTATGAATGGAAGAGGCGCTCCCCCTCTTTAAGATCTGCTAGTTCTTTTGGTTGAATTGTTGCGATTGTGACAATAGCAGTGGGGTTTGCGTCGATGATCTGTCTTTTTTCATTATTTTTTGGATCAGATTCAGAATCAAGGTTTGGCTCCTTGTCTTTGATCTCGACCACCAATGACTGTTTTGAGTGAAATTCATCAGTGTTATGTCAAGGGATTTTGTGGAAGTCACACCACTTCCTAGTGTCATCCTTCATCTTTCCCTTACCCTTATTTCCCTATGTCTTGGACTAATTTTCGGGAGGCTGTTGGTTAGGGTCATTTTATCGTTCTTTGGTTGTTATGGATTTGCAGACCTGAACTCTTGTTTTTTCTAGTGCCCAAATTTCTGCTCGATTTTGACAACACATTGATAGGCAACTCCCACTGATTAGATGTTTAGGAAATCCATTTCGGTTTGGAACTACCTATCCAGAGTCCCACAATATTTTAGATTCAGATGTTGCTCTGAGTCTTTGATACCCAGCTTGGTACGCAAGGTATGGAAAATATTTGTGAACTCTGACACTGTTTGGACCTTCTCTTGCCGCAATGTGGTCCATCTCATGTACTATTCTTCATAATTATTAACAGGGTAATATTGTTCCTTGACCGCATTCAAAAAAAATTCTCAAGTAGGCTCGACCCCATATATTCCATATCCCTATGTGGAACTTTTCTCCCAGTAAGTTTCCCAGTAAGTTTCCCACCAATGTTTGACATGGGGTAGAGCCTTGAGGAGTGCGAAGTTGATCTTTTCCCCATCGAAAAAATTGTGAACAAAGAAATAACCTTCTAACAGATTTAACCATTTTTCTAGGGCATCCACATCTATTCGACCTTCAAATATAGGATTATTAAAGTTAACTTCTAACTTGAAGGGAGAAGTTCCTCCAAAGTGGTCACTTGATAAAGATGTGCCTATTGCTAGAAGGCATTGAAGGATGTGAGAAAAAATCTCCATCATTCCTGTAAGGTAGCTAGAGAGGTAGTGGGGGGGGGAAGAGGGCCCATAGTGATAATAGTGGAGGCCATTCAATGTAAGGTGGACTAGGTCCACTATATTATTAAATAAGACCCACTATGGTAGTTAGATATAATAAATGGGTAGTTAGATATAATAAATGTAAGAGGACTTCTTAGAAGGTTCTACTTTTAGAAGATTCCTCCTCTAGAATGTTCTTAGGTGATGGTAGAACTATATAAAGGGGTTCAAACAATGTAATGAGATATGAAAAGAAGTATTGTATTGTGAGNGGAGAGGATCCCTTCCATAATAGGATCCATTGTATGGTGTTTCCCTACCTCAAGGGTTTGGTAATAATAAAGTGTGGTTTCTTCTGTATTGTTTTATGGATCTATTGTGTATTCAGTATTTGTGGTGATTATATTTGTAGATCTATTCAGGTTCTTAACAATTCCATACCTTTTTCGTGCGAGATATTTCTCAAGCAACAACTTAATAGAATCTTCTGCTCCATCATTTTTCTTTTCTTCCGCCATGGAGGGTTTCTCGGGCATGCGAGAGAGATTGTACTCAAAAGAGACAAGCTTGAGACCCAACTTGCTATACTCGGACCTCATCGGGGATATGCATTGAAAAATGATCGAGAGCAGCCTGCTCTGATACCACAAATCCGAGTTATTTTTGGAACGAAATGAAAGCAGAGATATTACAATGAAATACACATAAATATTGCCAGAAATAGAGAAATACAACAATACATGATTTCTATTAATGAAATAAATGTACAAAGACTGTAAAAATATAGAGTGAATGAACTCGCGAGAATGATGGCAGCTTATCTCTGAGAGGAGGTGTGACGACTATGCTCATTCACAAGAAAATGAGTACAATGAAGCTCTGAAGGATTTTTTATAATAAACATGAATGCCAAAACCCTAGACATCCAAAAACCTAACCCTAGGAGATGAAGCACCAAAAGTCATGTGGGCCCCATTAGGGTAAGTTAGTACATCAACTTCCCGGGGTCGTAAATTTTGTATACGATCTTTGTTTTAGGCGTGTGATAGCCCATTGGAAAGGTATTTTCGAGAACTACACATTATCAAAATTTGACTACGTTAACAATTTGATTGTGAAAAGACGAAAAATTGTTGTTTAGGGCTTCAAAACAGACCCAGAAGTACATAAAGATGCACTGAGATGAAAACTGTCAAAATAGGTCAGTTGGACTATATGAGCAGCCACCAATATCCACCTGAATGTTGTGTAGCGCTTCAAGACAGCCTCAAAAGTGCATAAACCATAATTACAAAGAAGTGTCCCCATTACAGAGACACGTGTTGAATTGAAAACTGTCAAGATGAACCAGTTGGAATTATCCACCTGGATCACTCAAGAAAGATAAGATCGGCTCCATTAATTTAAGTCCCCTACTTGCCGACTGATAAAACTAATCTTGCGTAAACGTAAAAGTAAACTAATGAACAAAATCAACTAACTAATCGACAAAGACTTGAAGTTCACCGACTTATAATTACTATTTCCAACAATATTGATCTCATAAATTGAAAAACCACTCCAAAGATTCTATGTGGGCCCATGAAAGAGAACTTAAATACAAAAATAAAGTATTTTGTTTTACTATTATAAATTTTTTATATTTATATATAAATTAAATACAAAAATAAACAGAAGTATTTTATCTCAATTAATTAATGTATCTCAATTTCAATATATACTAGTTTTATAAGATAAAATTTTGAAAGAAAATTTTGGTTTTCATAAATCAATAAATCCAGAAGACCCAATCACCGATAGAATGAAGCACTCTCTGAAGACATATTTTTGACTCAATCAGATCCACGTGTCTGGTGTGACCAACACGAGCAGAAGGCATCCGAATTCGAAGATCTAGCGCAGGATTCTAAGGGCCACTCCTTGCACGAACCGAATTTAAACTTGTTTTATTACACCGAAGGTGTTCTTTAAGGGGAGGTTCTTTTGGGCACCTTCATCATCTGTCCAAACCCTGTAAGAAGTTACCATCTGTTCCTCAACGATCAACCGGTCTTCTCTTTCCACGTGTCCTCTTCTTTGCCGACTCCAAATTGCGCATATTCATTTTCGCCAACTCCAAATTGCAACTGTTAAATAGGTGGTTGCTTCCACGTTTCTTCTTCACGGTATTCCCTTTGCTTCGACTCTCTATCAGATGAACTAAAACTGAAAAATAGCTTTGGGGTTCATGGCTGGGAAAGACCTGGAACAACATTGGGTGTGTCGGATAATGGTCAGAATCGACAATGGAGGACGTCGAGAGGCGTTGCACCATTCCCCTTCCTACACATTGAATGCCCACTCGATCGTCCAAGTGGCCCTGCTCCCCACACCCGCCAAACACAGACCTTACTTCCTGCTCCCCACACCCGCTAAACACAGACCTTACTTCACAAGACTTATTTCATACCTTTAGTTTTTCCATTATGTCGAGAATTTCCTCGACATTAGTCCCACTCCCTCTTCAGAGACGGTAATTATCTTTCTTTCTTAAGAAAAGTAAAAGATAAAGGAATCACTTACACGTTTTTCTGAGAAAATCCAAATGTTTGAATAAGATGTCAGTCTGAAGATTGAATAGAATCATTGAGATCAAAATTTGAAGACCAAGTAGCTGGAAGAGTAGCCTTCAAAGTTTAAAGCAGAATCCCTTAAGAATTATGCTTTCGAAGCAAGAATAACCCTACAACTAATGCCAACAGTGTTATAGTAAATTATGCACTTAGAAAAGTGGAAAAATATTTTTTCAAATTGGAGCATAGCTTATGCTTACCTTCTAACTGACTTACCAACAACATCTTTTTTTGATCTTGCCTGAACTGCCAAAATTGTTCCAAGTGATACCGAATACTTGATCACCAAAAATCCATATGCACATAACAAAATACATGACCAGCAACCAAGAACATGAAAAAAATGCAAGGCAAACAAGTCAGAAAAAGGACCAAAAAAACTCAAAAACATGAAAAAAATGCAAGGGAAACAAGTTAGAAAAAGGACAAAAAAGACTCAAAAACAATTGGAAGATAAGAATGAAACATCTAGTTGCATCTAAATTATCCATAGTCAAAATAAGTCACAGCAAGAAATATTACCTTTTTATCTCTTTGAGCAATGGAAACTCCAAAATAATTTAATAAATTATGATATCCTCAAATCTATATGTCATGTTATAGGGTTTCCTCTAAATTATATGCAAAGAATCCAAAACATAAAAGCATAATGTCTAAATAACAAATTTTCTTAAAAATAACCAATAAATTTTGCTTAAAAATAACCAAAAATTAGCAAAGACACCATTTGTTAATGGCAAACCTCTGCCTTCGGCACATTCTAAATTTTTTTATCTCTTCCCAATGATCCTTATGTTGGATTTTTGCTAGAAACTGTGTCTACGGTTCTAGCACTACCCAAGACCTCAAAAACATTTTGTTTCAGACAACTTTGTACATCCCCATCAGTTACCCTCTAAGAAACTACTTCTTCAGCCAAGTTGGCTTGAGGCGGACTACTTTCCCTTTCTCCTAAACAAAGCTACTACACGATTTGACCTAATAGTAGGTTTTTTTTCTCCTTTCTCAATGTGGACTACTTTCCCTTTCTCCTAAACAAAGCTACTACACGATTTGACCTAAAGTAGGTTTTTTTTCTCCTTTCTCAATGTTTCCTGCAGATTCAAGTTTTCTCTTGTTCAGTTTCACAAATATCTTCTTCCTGCACTCTTATGGATATTTGTCACCATAATTTCCACTACTACTCCTTGGAGAAGCATATGCTGCTTGATTTGCACCTCTTGCAGGTTGACTTGGCAATACCCCACCAGGAAAGACATATGGTGGAATTTGCTTTTGGTGTACATGTGATACAAAGATGTCCATTCCTGGTCTCCAAAGGAAATACATGATCACTAAGTGCATGAATTCTTCTATAGTGCCATCTCTGTCAAACTGTTGACCTTCCTATGTTGGCACTCCTTGTTTCCTTTGTAAACCCATAAAATATGCACAATATTGTCCTTGACTAGATGTGTTACCATATTCACAAGGGTAGGGATGACACTGCAGCATCCCAAATGTGTCCCTTTCAATCTGCAAAATTACATAAAAAAAAACTAAGTTCAAATGTGCATAAACAACAATATTACTACATATCAATAAGCAAAAAAAACATAGACTAATGAAGCATTGTCGGTCCTTCAAAGTAAGTATCCTTAATCATGACTCAACCCATCCCTTCCATGTCCTCAATTCATATTGATCTGCAACGACAATGTCTATTTGCAAATAATTTATGTATGAATCAAAAAAAAAGGACGAAGCTCAAAAAGAGCATCCAAACCTACCTTATTCATTTCAATATCCTGTTCCAAAATCAAATTAGAAAATGAGACTTACAAGAATCCATTTTACATGCTTATCAACAACAAAGCTTAATAACAAAAAGTTCTTTATAGACTAATACCTCACCAATTTTGTTTCCAGTTTGAAATTGCTCTGTCACGACACAAAGTGTGCTTGCAAATACATTGTAATTGGAGTTCATGCACGAATACGATGGAGTTATGATGGGAAAGTGATGGGTTTTTGTTCATGTGTCAAAGAATGTGCACTTGGATGGTCATTTCTAGGTAAAAAAATGTGCCAAAGACAAGTGTAAAGAATAAGTGTTAATATGGCGACTGAGAGTCACTTCCATTGTTGGGTGTGACAACTAGCATATGTGCTGCGCTAAACAAAGCATTGCTGCCACTTGGTAAATAAAAAGCTTTAAAATACAATAATATAAATACTTTAAAATACAAAAAAAAATAAAAAATAAAGTAATAGTCATATAATATAAATTAAAGTTTGAGTTACTTTAAAATACAAAAATCTTTTAAAAATCAAGTGATAGTCATATAATATAAATTAAAGTTTGAGTTACTTTAAAATACAAAAATCTTTTAAAAATAAAGTAATAGTTATTCCTATACTTTATAAGAAAAGTTTTTAAACAAACACTAAATGCTTTAAACACGGACTGCATCAGGCCGTACTGTATCACACCCTTCGAAATGAAAATCAATATTTGATGATGATTAGGCCCTCTTATATACAAATTTAAGTCCATTGAAATATTCATCTATTCATCTCAACCATTGATAGTCAACCATGCCCAAGTGCATATCAATTTGATATCATTATTATTTTTATATTACTATTATTAGATATGCTGTCGTCATTTATCACACCTTCAATATTGTTTTTCATGATCCGTTTAAATTAAAGTGAAGTTCTTGTAAGATATGAGGTAAGCATAAACCCTATCACCATGTTTCAAAGTAGGGTTTTCACGAATGACTAATTGCACCTTGTTTCATGTGAATTAGTGTGGTTATTGAAGGTTATCATTAAGAATTAGCACAGTTTCATTGGATGCTTGACAAGGTTCCTTTACTCTTAATATCTTAGAAGTCAAAGTTGCATGGTCCTTAATGCATAGAATAGGATTTACTTGCAACTATTTTATTTTTCATGCTATTCTTATTATGTTATTCAATGCATTATTTATTTTGGTTTGTTTGTTTAATGGTTAAGAACATTTGTTTCCTTCTAAGAGATCACATGTTCAAATCCAGAGAGGGGTAGGGTATTTATATTTCACTAGATTTTACCAGTAAAATTGTTGGGCGGAGGGGTCTCTCTGACTTGGCCATGACCTTAAAAATAGATTATTATTATTATTATTATTATTATTATTATTATTATTATTATTATTATTATTATTATATACTTTTAACATAAATGTATAGCTTTATAATCCTAACTCTACCCATTGCATTTCCATTATATTCAACTTCATCCTTATATCATTCACTGACTTATTAAAAATTGTTATTGGTATTTCCTCCTACATTAACATTATTCTAATAGCTATATCACTTACATTATACTACACATGAAATACCTTCTCAACAGCAATAGGTAATGTTAACACTAGTTTAATTGTAAATGTTTTTATCAAAAACTTAAAACACTTTGGTGTCCTTAAGCTTTACAAAAATATCTCTTTCTTCGTACAATCTTTCATAGTCTTGCACAAATTTCATTTTATCTTTTAATAAAAAAATTGTAAAAAATTGCAATGCTATGGAAACTCCTTACCTCATGTATATTGCATGGTACTAGCCACTATAGTATAGTATTCACCTTAAATGAATCCATACTAAATGANCATGCCTCTTCAAATTTATGTGCATAATTTCGTTGTTAAAAACTTCTACCAAGTCAAACTTGATATATTGCAAAAGATTTCCTATGTTACCACTATAATTCATAATGTCATCAAATTACACAATAAAAAACTTATCCAACTCAATGATCAACATTTCCAATGTACTCTTTTGATACATTAGTCAAGAGTGAGCTAAAGCTAATGATGATTGTCTCTTATGACACATTAATTGTCATGACCCCACAGGATGCATGTCTAGATCTTGCGATCGTACACCTACTGAGGGTGTGTGGCACTACGATGGTTCTCACTTGGTTGCTTGAAAACACCAAGGATACTTTGTCTCGACTATGCCTCTTCAACTAGAGCATACCCATACTATGTCATAGGCTATGGGTGAGTCACACTCCAACTCTATGAAACTCATTTGTATACTCAAACAAATTGTTACCAGTCTTATCACTTAGTCATTTAGGCATACATCCATGAACATGCGAAACAAAGAGAACACTTGTGAAACAAACAAGAAACACACAGAAATAGTGCAGACGGCACAAGATGTGCCTAACACCCTACTAAGTCTTATTATTGAAAAACAATTATAATATGAGCACTACTAGATTAGTTTATAACTTGGGTATAGTCGCACAAATTGCCTCACCTCACCAAGACACTCATACACAAACTCATCCCACCAAGACTTGTCTTTCACAACAACTTTTGCAACCCCTGCAGTGTGCCCCAAATGTGCTCCCACCATAGAATCGTCGTCTCTTCTCTATCATAGACTTCACTAAGCTAACACAGACTTTCAAGTTTTCCTCATAGCATGCCTCACCGAGACCTATGAAAAGACTTCCCACTCTTGGCTACTTGTCTTCCATGTCATCACAACTCTACATTTTTTTCTACCTTGTCTTGGTCACTTAACTTGCTCCCTATGTCTTCTTGTTCATTTATGTCCTTGGTTGTGTGCCATTGTGCTCTTATATGGACTCCAAAAGTCACCTTCGTGAATTTCCACATCCTTTGGGTGTGTCATGCCCCTTCACAAACCTGGGCACCCAAATGAATCAATGCACCCATGAACTTCTGTGCTCATCCAAAATTTGTGTCTTCTTGGGACCGATGTGCCCTAACCTTAGGTGTGCTCTTCATGTCGATGCACCCCAACCTCTTTGGTGTGCCCTTGCCTTATGTGTTTCCTCAAACTAGTGACATGACTCTCCATGGGTGTGTCGATGGGGTTATCCAACCTCTCCAATGTGCCCATTCTTCCAAGGGTAGGAGGTTCTACTCCTTAGGTGCATGCCCAAGTCAACTCATCCTTTCCCAACCACAACCTAAGTATCCATCATCTATCGCAAGGAACATGAGGCATGTTCCCCTTGGTGTCGCACATCACCATCGTGCACCCAGGGTGCTCTTTCCCATGCCTATATGACTTCATTCACCCTATTGATTGCATTCCCCTTGTGTTCTCTTTCTCGACTCGTATCCAAGTCTGCCCAAGGAGCATGCACACTCGGAGGGTGTCACAGAGGGATTTACATCCTCCCCCACTCCAATTCATTTCCATCCCTGGAAACATTCATTGATCTCCATGGAGTCTATTCCCCATCTCTGGATATTTTCACTACTCAACAACCTCTATCTCCCACTATTCTTGTGAAGGAAAACTCCCCTTATGAATTTACATGATTCCATGAAGTGACATGCATCATTGACTTATTGATGCTTCCATACTTCAGTCTATCTACTCATTCTTTCTTGTGTTGGATCCCCTTATTACTTCGACTAATTGGGTAGTTAGTCCAATCATCGCACCTTTGCCTCGAGAACTCACATCTTCATTCTCAAAGACCCTTTTTTGTTTGCAAACTAGCCACATTCACAACTCCCTGTTTCCTCCAATCTATCAATTCACCCATTACATGTTCCCAATAGACTTCACCAAGGCACCTCCTCAAGGCACCCCAAAGGCCTCATTGTCCCCACCAAGACACTGATCCAATGTGTTGTTATCAAGTTTGAAGTTGAAGGAGGATGGCCGGTTGGGCCATATCCCTCATCTCCAATATATCTCGATGTGATCGATGAAGATTCAATGTACTTTTGCATTATATACATAAGCAATGGTACACTTGAACAATTTTTTCCTTCACACTCTTCAACAAGTCATTCTAACTCGGGGTCATACTATTATTGGGCTAATTGTTAAGTGCAGACACAAATCAATCCTCCTAGCTTCACTACGAAACTAGAAAAAAACAAGACAGTACACTACTCTTTCCTTAGATGTCAATTATCAAATGAGAAATGGATCTAGAACATACCTTTTAAATATCGAAGATCCGACTTCACCAATGCAATCCAAGCTCCGTCATGAGGCTTATGGAGAAATATCTACAAAGGAACACAAGCCAACAAAAACAAGAATAACCAAGTCTATTTGATATGAAACTATGTACGTGATCAATGAATCATACAATATGAACAAATAACATTCATATAGAAAATAAAAGTATATATGTATTAAATAATGTGGAATAAAGATACAAACAAATGCCTTGATGTCGTCAGGTTCCTTCAAACAGTTCCTTGCTTCCCACATACTTCTTTCTCCAAGTATTATGAGACCATGGATCTGATAGCTACTCACAATCTATCTTGACAAAGCAAAGTTCAAAGCCACTCTAATCAAGCCAAATTCCCAATCTACAAAACTTAATCTCAAGCCAAGCTAATCTAACTTTCTCCATGGGAGCTCCTCTCATTTTATAAGTTGAAGAGGATAAGGTGAGGAGGTTAGGATGATCTCACTAAATAATGAAAGCAAGTAAGATCCAAACCGTTCGGAGGCCACCTCACCATAGAAGCTTCTCCTTCTAAAAGCATCGAGAAGATGCTCATTTTTCCCACGTACAGGAATTTCTACACCCTAACTATAGTGCAGCCTGCGGAAACTCCGCAACCTAGCTATAGATCAAGGTGTGGAAATCAAGCATTTATGCATCCTGTGTATAGTGCAACTTGGGGAAATCCTCCTTAATAGGGTTTTTACAAAGGAAAATACAACTTCTTCTCTCAGGGAAAGTTCTTCTCCCTTCTTTCTTCAAGAATTTAGGCCACTGACCCCTTTGAAGGCAACATATAGGTTTACATCATTAACGGTCATAGGGATGACGAAAATAATATGTAACAATACGACCATTCACCATGTCTAGATTCGTTAGAGGAGGATTCAACCCCTTCCTTGGGTCTCCTCCACCAAGGTTTTTGTGTCTCCCTCACGTCCTCTTGGTTCATGGATGGTATCTACTCTAGTTCAACAAAATTCTCTGGCATCCTCATCTATGTGACTTCCTCCCATCTTCACTGGGATTCATCATACTTCAAAAGGAAATCCACCAATCTATACACTACCTTAGATAGATCTCCAACTATTTCGTCAATATTGGCAAGCCTATGTTTCATTGACATAAGTCTCCTTTCATTCTCTATGTTAGGTTATCCAACCATCACCCCACATTTTTTGAGTTCATCCCCACAAGGTTGTCCTCTTTGGCTATCCACAACAACCATCCACAAGGAGGACATCTACATACCCCCTTCCTTCCTCCTCATCGCAAGAATCAAACAGGGAGTATGTCCTGAGAAAATGGGCAAATTATTCATGTGAGGAATAGGTGTTTCCTTTTCCTTCCTCATGAACTCTTATCCCAACACAACTTCGAAATCGTCCATAGGAACAATGGTGAAACTAATCCTTCTGCACCAATGACCAAGCTTCAATGAGACATCCTTAGCCACTCCAATGACCCTCTCTACACTTGGGTTGATCGTTTGAAGGTTTCCTTCATTGGATCAGATTGCAGCCCAAGTATCTGCACCATATCCTCCCTCAAGAAGTTATAATTCGCCCCATTGTTCACCATAGTTGTCACTAACTTCCCATTGAGTTTGGCTTGCACATAGCAAATTATTCTCTCATTTTTCTCTTGGCTCTCCCTAGATCCACCTTCCATGTCAACATTCAAGACTTTCAAGACCCCAATAGATGGGTTGTTTGCCTTCTCCAAAGCATTCAACTTCTATTTCAAGGGATAATTATTCACATAGTGTTCCTTGGCACAAATCCAACATGAAATTGGATTCTTCTCTTTCGTGGATTCCATTTGCTTGGAATTATACTCACTATCCTTAGACGCCTTTTCCTTTCCTTTGTCCTTATTCTTCCCCTTCCCTTGTCATTTCTTCTCACCTTGGATGTCCTCACTGCTCCTAGGACCTGACTTAAGTTCACCCGTGAAGTCTAAGAATTTTTTCATTGCAATGATGGTTGTCGCAAGAGTCTAACAATTTGTCTGTTGAGGTGATGGTTGTCACAAGAGTCTAACAGTTTGTCTGTTGTGGTGATGGTTGTCACAAGATTATAACAGTTTGTCTATTTTGGTGATGTTTATCACAAGACTTTGCACATTATGGAATCATAACTCACTTTTTGCCCATGGCTGTAAACCATTTATGAAGTGGAAAAGTTTGTCTTCTCCCAACATATCTTTGATGTCCAACATGAGCCCTATGAACTCCTTAATGTAGGCTTGGATATTACCAAATTTCCTAAGAGCCAACAAATGATTTCTTGTGATCCACGCTTGGTTTCCCAGACCAAACTATACCTTCAAGTTTACCTTCATCTCTGCCTAGTTTTCGATATTCTCTATAGTTCTCCTAGCTACCAAGTATTCCACCTGGTTCCTCCACCAAAGCTTAGCAGTCTCTGTCAAGAACATTGCAGCAACATTCACCTTAGCTTCATCCAAACTTTCGTTCAACTACTCCAAGTTCTTCTCAATGTCCCAACAAAAGTTTCCAATCAACTTAACATTGTGAGTACCATCATATGGCTCAAGTTCCTTTATCTTGATCCTCATTGGCATGAAAATAGAGATTTTTCCATTCACCAAAGCTCATTTCAAAAATGTGATGGTGTCATCTTGGTCCTTCAACCTATGTGTGACTAAGGCAAGTGCATATTTTGTTTCCTTGAGTCTATCATGAACATTTTCAATTAAGGTGTCAGTGATCAAGTTCGTCGTAGCTTGACACTCCCGTACAACTTCATTAAACCCATGCTTCATCTTGCCTATCTCAGCCTCTATTAGTTCAACCTTATCATCATGTTGATACATTTCATTTGTCATCTACTCAATAGTCCTGCTCATATGTTGATACATTGCATTTGTCATTTGGGAACCATATTACCTTGGGATATGGAAATATTTTTGAGAGATCCCAACCAATATTTCCCCAAAATAGACAATGAATTTATCAAAACATTAATGGGATAAGGTGGCATATAAAACATACCATGAGCTTGAGTTGAATATTTTCCATGTGTCGTGGTCGAATGATCCGAGATCTTTTCATCGTGACTTATAAAGAATTGCATTAAATGAACATAAATTAAAGTGCACCATTAAAGAAGGGAAAAATAAAAAATGAAGAGACATAAGCATCAGATCTGAACACAAAAACTTGATAACAGAGTCCATCCCTAGTGGACTACGTCTCCGGGTCCTGCTCTCAAATGGGTAGGCTCTTTCATTAACTTAGCAAAAGAATTTGGAAAAATACATAAGTATACCTCATTCTGAAATCAAGCTGCACAAATAATGCTCAGATCAGAAAACAGACAACACCACTCAATTTGTGGCGTCGAATTACCCAAAAATGATTGTCTCCACGCCTCGATCCGACTTTGGCACTCCCGGGCCCAAGAAGAATTATGTCTCATTTTTCGTGCCCTCTGCAACTTGCAATAATGACTATCCTTACCTCAAAAAATGTGCCCACAAGTCGTACGGTCCACGCCTCCCCCTTTCTGGTTGGGAATATACCTAGTTTAAATAGCACCTGAGTGGACGGATTTCCCAACAAGACCGTTGGGCGAGTTGGTTTTCGACACTAATGTTAAGGCATTACATGTGGGGGAGGTCTCGGGGTCAAACCTGCAGGCCTCCCTTTTCTGGGTCTTGGTTATAACCTTCGCTAAAGTTGGTGGTCGACTTCTAAACTTGGAAGATGTCCCAGATATGGCGAGACCTCCGCTGGATTTGGCGGGGGCACATTAGATATATATATATATATATATTATTTTTATTTTTTTGGTCACAGGCCCTCATTGGGAATTTTGGGGGTGCCATGTGGAGCCCTCTGATTGGGCCACATGGCATCCTTGGATTGGCCCACCTGGCTACCCAACCATGCTGATGTCACCTCCATGTCAGCTTTATATAGGACACATGGCACCTCTCGGTAAGGCCACATGTCGTGTCCTAGTTGTGCCACGTGGAAACCCCTGGGTGGTGCCATGTGGCGTCACCTGGGGGTTCCACATGACACTTTTCTACTGGTCCAAATGGGCCCCAAAAATCCTATTGGTGGGTGACACATGGAACCCTCTGGTGTTGCCACGTGGCATGTTTACGTCGGTAGTCGTCATGCTGACTTCATCCTGCCATGTCAGCTACTAATGTCATGCTGACATCAAAAGTACAGATGATGATGTGGCCCCTATTGACTTTCCATGTTTGACCACAATTTTGACCGTGAATATATTTCAATCCATAACTCTATTTGATGAGTTGTTTGTGCCGTTAGAAATATTGTGATGCGCTCTTCATGATCATGCCCTTTTCACTAATTTTTAGGAACTTTGAATTTTTTCCCTTTCTCTATCTATTGGAGCCATTCTGAGCGTTCTGAGTTTCCTCTGTGAGTTATGAGTTGTTCTTAGCCTTCTCTGGATCCTTTTTGGATCACGCCTTCCCACTGGGAGATTTTTGCACCACCAAAATATTTCATCAATCAACAGGCAAGTGAGGGAAGAGTTCCCTCACTTTGTCCTTCTCAATCCACTTTGTCTTGCTTGGATGTGTGCCTTTTAAGTCTACTCGAAGATAATCAACATCACCCCTGCATGAAGTCCTCATTCTCTTGTCCAGGATGATATATTCCTATAGCTCTTCCAAGTACTCAGGTGCAAACTCATCAAATGAAGGTATTGAAACTTCCTCATCTTGATCCATGATCAAAGGAGGCTCAAAAAGTTTCAATTTCTCAACGTTCATAACTAAGTAAATCTGCATGTAAGGTGGAAGATCCAGACGAAAAGCATTGGTACCACTTTTCTCCAAGATAGTGAAGGGTCCATAACAAATGGGCTTGAGTTTTTTGGCTTAACCCTTCAATCTCTCCTTGCTAATGTGAAGCCATAACCGGTCTCCAACCTAGAACTGATGATCAACTATGTGCTTGTCATGCCAAGCTTTATAATGTGCTTGAATTTTCTCCAACTGTTCCTTCACTGCCTGGTGTACCTATTGGATTCTTTGGATGAACTTGTGGGATCTATCCTTTGTTCATTCTTCATTCACATCGACATCTCTCTTGTACATCAAGTCCAAAGGAACCTTTGGTAGGTACCCAAAACATGTCTCAAAAGGTGAACTCTGAGTGGATGAATGTAAATATCAGTTGTACACATGATGTACATAGGGTACATGTTCATCCCATCACTTGGGATGCTTGTTGCAATATCCTTGAAGCAAAAGTACCACTGTTGAGTTTACCACCTCTGTCTATTCATTGGTCTATGAATGGAAAGTAGTGCTTCTCTTCAATTTGGTTTCCATCATTCTCCACAAGCTAGTCCAAAAGTCCCCAAGGAATCGAGTATCTCAATCCGAGACAATGGATGTGGGTAATTCAAAGTGAACCCAAACATACTGAAAGAGGAGATTAACAATCTTCTCAGTAGTGATCTTCTTTTTACATGGCATCAAGATACACATCTTGATGAACCTATCCACTACAACATAAAAATAATCATGACCCCCTTTGGTCATTGGTAAACCCCCTACAAAATCCATGGAGACACTTTCCCATGGATGGGATGGAACAGGAAGTGGTGAGTATAGCCCCAATTTTCTATTAGTGGGCTTACAAGTAGAACACATCACATGCCCCTTTACATATTTAGTTACAATTACTTTCATTTGAGGCCAATAACAAAACCTTTGCAAATGAGCCATAGTTTTTTCTACCCCAAAATTCCCAGACACAAGAGAAGTGTGAGCTTCTCGTATTACATGGAATCGTTCATTTGTAGGAATACATAACTTTCCAACATGGTAGAGTAGTTTTCCCTGCAGACAATAGTTCTCTACCTGTGCACCAAGGGTTAGCTTCACATATACTTCTTTAAAATCTTCATCGATGGCATATTGTTTTACATAGCTATCATGAGATAAAGAAGTATTCTTCAAAACAATAGGAGTTCTAGAAATCATATCAACTACCTTGTTACTTGTACTCTTTTTGTACTTGATTTCCAAATGAAATTGTTGTAGAAAACCCATCCACCTATAATGTCAATATTGTTTCAATTTGGTCTGTTCTTGAATATATTCTAAGGGTTGGTGATCTATATGTATGATTGTTTCCTTCCCTAACAAGTAGTGTTTCCATTCTTTACACTCTGGACTAATGCATACAACTCGTTATCATATGTAGGATAGTTAACAACAACTTGGTTAAAAGTTTTAGAGTGGAAACATATAGGCTTACGATATTGCATCAATACTACACCCATGGCGTATTCGCTGACATCTGTATCAATCTCAAAATGTTGTTGAAGATTCGACAATGCTAATATTGGTGCGATATTGATCTTCTCCTTCAAAATGTTGAAAGATTTTTGTTGCTTTCCTTCCCACTGAAAAGTGTTCTTCACACTGGTTAAGGCATGCAAAGGAGATGCTATAAAGGAGAAGTTGGGAATGAATCTCCTCCAATACTGGACTGTACCTAAGAAGATTCGGACTTCGGTTACACTTTTTGGTTCGAGCCATTTTATAATTAATTCAATTTTGGAAGGATCAATTTTCAATTGTCCTCCTCCTACAATATGACCTAAGTACACAAGTGTAGTCTTTCCAAATTCACATTTAGACAATTTTACATACAACTTTTCTCTTTGCAAAGTATTCAATACTTGCTTTACATGGCTCACATGCTCATCCCAAGTCCCACTAAAAGAAATAATTTTGTCTAAATATACAATCACAAAGCCATCTAGGAAAGGCCCGAATACATCATTCATCACACGCATGAAAGTTGACGTAGCATTACAAATCCCAAACGGCATAACTAACCACTCAAACAATCCGTGTTTGGTTTTAAAGGCAGTTTTCCATGCATCATGTTCTACGACTCTGATTTGATGATATCCATTGCACAAATCCAACTTAGTGAAATAAACAACATTATTCAATTCATCAACTAAATCATCTATGCGAGGAAGAGGGTATCAATTTTTCACCGTGATTTTATTCAAATCCCAATAATCGACACACATTCGCCATGTTCCATCTTTCTTTGGCACCATCAAGATTGGAGAACCACAAGGAGATGAACTGGGCCTAATGACCTCTTGATCCAATAAGCCTTGTACCTTTTTCTTGATCTTTGTCATCTCCACAACTGATATCCTGTACATGCCCACATTAGGAAGAGGAGAATCATGTTGAAGATGTATCTCATGTTGGATTTCCCTCTTAAGAGGTAATCCATCTGGTTCCTGAAAAATATCATCATACTTAGAAACAATATCAATTAATTCATTTTTATGAGATGGATCACACCCTTGGAAAGAGTCAGATGTCCCGTCATCTTTCTCTCT
>JASDQU010014779.1:53013-71490 GCA_032191745.1 Picea mariana | reverse complement strand
AAGAATCATCTTGTACTTCAAATTGGAATGATGCCTGCATTTCTATGCCATTTTCTCCTTTCTTAGTATTGTGTGCACTATTTTCTTCCTTGGAACTGCGCGCATTTTCTACTGTAAATGCAATGTCTGACTGCTCATCTTTTGCTTTACCAACAACTAGTGTTGTATTCTTCTTCTTGGATGGCTTCAATGTCAATGGGAAAATTCTATTACTTACCATCTGGATTCTTCTAATAAGTTGATTGATTGGATATTTGTCCATAATCACACAATGACTATCTTCCATGTAAATTATGTATCATTTCTGTAAAAATTGTCCTGTGCTCATCAAATTATGCTTCAGACTAGAAACATAATATACATTAGGAATATTTTTTTTTTCTCTTTTTTTAGTTAAAATGTTTATACATCCTTTTCCTAAGACAGTGACTTGGATATCTGTTCCAAGTGTAACCTTGGTTTGGACTGACTCATCCAAACTATAAAACATATCTATGTTTCTTTTCATGTGGTTACTGCATCTTGAATATAAATACCATATGTCACATGGACTTTATTGAGAAACATTGCAATCAACTAGTGAGACTATAGGCTTTACCTCAACGCATTCCATAATCATAGAATTGGTTTGGTTATTTGTGATGTTTGATTGATCTTGAAATTTCTTGTTCTGATTATATTGTCTCTTCCTGCACTCATAGGCATAATGTCCATAATTTTTATAGTAATTTCACTGAATCTTTGATTTGTCAGTTCCTTGACCACTTGGTTGACTGGTATTTTGGTTTTGACCTTTTCCACCAATATTTCCAGGACTGTTACTCCTTCCACCTCTGACATAACTTCTTCCTCTTCCTCTAGAGTTAGCTCTCCGCCTTTCTCCTCCATGACTTATAGATAAATGTGTGGAAAATGCATTCTCTAATGACATACTTGACCTATTAAATCTTTGTTCATGATTAATGAGGGGAGCTTGCAGTTCATCTAGACTAAACTGACTTAAGTCTTTGCTCTCTTCCAGACTCACAACTAAGGTATAAAATTTAGGAGGATGACTCCTAAGTGCCTTCTCAACAACTTTTCTATCTTCTATGGTTTCACCATGAGATTTAATCTGATTTATCAGGATGATAACATGGGTATAAAAATAATCTATTGTATCTGAGTCTTTCATTGACAGAGTTTTAAAATATCTTCTAAGAATTTGTAGTTTTGAAGTCTTGACTTTGTCCATACCTTGATAAGAGGTTTGTCATATGTCCCACGCTTCCTTGGCTTTCTTTGTTGATGCAAATCTTGGGAGTATGTTCTCATGCATGGCTTGATGTATGTAAAACATCGCCTTTCCATCCTTTTTTATTTGATCTTTCAAAGCATCCTTCTCAACTTATGTGAGTGAATTATATGTTTTCTGGTTTGCTAGTTTCACATAGCCATTTTCGACTATCTCCCATACATCTCAGCTTGTCTGAGTGTATTACATGATGTCTGATATGTTGGTTCCACATAGCCATTTTCGACTATCTCCCATACATCTTGACCTCGGAACAACACCTTCATGGTCAAAGACCATAACTCATAATTTTTCCATGTAAAAGTGGGAGGTTGCATATTTGAAGTAGAAGCCATATTTCTCCTTATGACAGAGATGTTTCTCTTGATAAACTTTCTTTGATCAACCTTCTCTAATAGAACCCACTCTAATCAACCTGTTCTGATACCATATCTCAGATCTATAGCGCGCAGGGAAACTAAGCACATCGCAGTTTCAAAATACTATGCACCACAAAACTTTGTCACTGAACACTCAGGACTTACCGTGCAATGAGAAACCTACTTGAATTTATGTGCGTTGTGATAAAATACTTAAAGTAACAATTTATTCACTGTGTGTTAATATTTAACACATAAATTCATAAACACAACATAAGCTTAAAATTACATATAAATTGATCAACAACCAAACTACTTGATGTATATATTAAATCTCGACACGTTGTGCACAGTTACAGAGTACAATATTGTAATGAGCCTTGGCTCAAACAACTTCTTCTACTGACTTCATAAACACAAAGCTTGTGCTCAGACTTCTTTGATTCCTCAGTTGTTGTTGTTGTTTTCTTCTTCAAGACTATGTTCTTTCTACCTCTCTGCATGTGTATGTGTATCGACTAACTAAAGACTCAGACTTATAAAGATGAAACTGATACTTCCTGTAGAAGGAAAACTGACTCAACATTAAAGGAACAATAAATTCAACTGACTCTTCATCTACTTAAATAGAGTCGAAGATCCAGGTTATTTTCGGAACGAAATGAAAGCAAAGATATTACAATGAAATACACATAAATATTGCCAAAAATAGAGAAATACAACAATACATGATTTCTATTAATGAAAGAAATGTACAGAGACTGTAAAAATACAGAGTGAATGAACTCGCTAGAATGGTGGAAGCTTATCTATGAGAAGAGATGTGACGGCTACGGTCATTTGCAAGAAGATGAGTACAATGAGGCTATAAAGGCCTTTTTATAATAAACATGATTTCCAAAACCCTAGACATCCAAAAACCTAACCCTAAAAGATGAAGTGCCAAAAGTCATGTGGGCCCCATTGGGGTAAGTTAGTACTTCAACTTCCTAGGGTCATAACTTTTTCATACGATATTTATTTTAGGCGTGTGATAGCCCGTTTGAAAGGTATTTTATAGAACTACACATTCTTTCATTAAACTCTAACTTTGTTGACATTTTGACTGTGGCAAGCCAATAAAATGTTGTTTAGGGCCTCAAAACGACCCCAGAAGTACATAAAGATGTACCGAGATGAAAACTGCCAAAATAGGTCAGTTGGACTAGATGGGCAGCCACCAATATCCACCTAGATGTTGTGTAGGGCTTCAAGACATCCTTAGAAGTGAAAAACCCATAATAACAAAGAAGTTTCCCCATTATAGACAAACGTGTTGAAATGAAAACTGTCAAGATGAGCCAATTGGAATTTGGAACAGGTGGGTGGCCACCAATATCCACCTGGACCAATCCTCCCCCATTAGGAATAAATTGTCTCCATTTGATCTAGGTGGATATCGGTGGCCACCAACCTTTTTCAACTGTCTCAAAACAGTTTTCTGACAATTTTGGTAATTTACTATTTTTAGCAGTTTTAACTTTCGGGGCCATTTTGAGGGCCTAAATGAAGGTTTTTTTTTATCAATCTTCTCAATGATAGCCAAAGGCTATCATTGAGCCCCCAAAATGAATCTCCTTGAAAATACCTTTCCAACAAGCTATCTTTCACCCCAAATGAAAATTGTATGCCAAAGTTACGCCCCCGGGAAGTTGATACACCAAACTACCCAAAACGGGGTCCACAAAACTGTTGGATTTTCATCTTCCAGGGTTAGGGTTTTGGATTTTATTTATGATAAAAATGTCTTTGGAGCCTCATTGTAAAATCATCTTCTTGCGAATGCGAGTAGCGGATACATCTCTTCTTAGAGATAAGCTGCCACCATTCTAGTGAGTCTTTCACTCTGTATTTTTACAGTCTTTGTACATTTTCACTCATTAATATAAAATTGTGTATTAATGTATGTATGTGTTTATGGTTGCATATATGATACATTTATGTTATATTATTGGATATCCGAGATATCTCTGTACATTTCTTTATTATATCTCCGTTCTCATTTCATGCCGAAAATAATCTGTATCACCATTGCATTGAGTGTCTGGGGAAGAGGGGAAAGCGTTTGTTGAATCTGAATCTTGGTGAGTTGTGTCACTTGTTGGAAAAGTTGCACTGCTTGGTCTGTGGAAGGCTGTCACGAACCTATTGTTGGCAGGGTTGAATCTATTCCACCAACCTATTGTCTCTAGGCTTGACGGGGCATTGTGTAGGCACCATTGTAGGTGAAGAAACAATATCTTCTTTCTCTTTTGCAATCTGCTTCTACTGGATATAAGGTGTTGAGGTTGTAGTGATAACAATGACCTTCTCTACATCATTTGAACAGATTGTGAAGAGGATTAATTTTGCAGTATGAGAGATTACCTTGCGGCACTAATTTGGTGGAACACTAGTCAGGACTACCTCTGATATCCTGTAGAGATGACCCACCAAAGTAATAATGACACTACGAGGTTGAGACTCATAAACAACATGATGTTTCCACATATATGGTTGGCCCAAAAAAACATCACAGACATCAAGAGGGGAAACATCACATACTACCTCATCCTTGAAGGGATGGATGCCATAGGACATGCGAAATTGTTGGTTGACACATGGATCTCGTCCCTGACAAAGCCACCCGATGTTGTATGGTTGTGGGTGTGGTGTTGTCGACAACCCAAATTGTTTGACGAACTCAGCTGAGATGAGGTTCTTTTGGCTTTCGTTATCAACAATGAAATGCATTGAGGTCCCCTTCACCCTCATCTGTGAATGGAAGAGGCGCTCCCCCTCTTTAGGATCTACTAGTTCTTCTAGTTGAATTGTTGCGATTGTGACAATAGCAGTGGGGTTTGCGTCAATGATCTGTTTTTTTTCATTATTTTCTGGATCAGATTCAGAATCAAGGTTTGGCTCCTTGTCTTTGATCTTGACCACCAATGATTGTTTTGAGCGAAATTCATCGATGTTGTGTCAAGGGATTTTGTGGAAGTCACACCACTTCCTAGTGTCATTCTTCATCTTTCCCTTACCCTTATTTCCCTATGTCTTGGACTAGTTGTTGGGAGTCTGTTGTTTAGGGTCATTTTATCATTCTTTGGTTGTTACGGATTTGCAGACCTGAACTCCCATTTTTTCTGGTGCCCAAATTTCTGCTCGATTTTGACAACACATCGATAGGCAACTCCCAATGATTAGATGTTTAGGAAATCCATTTCGGTTTGGAACTACCTATCCAGAGTCCCACGGTATTTTAGATTCAGATGTTGCTCTGAGTCTTTGATACCCAGCTTGGTATGCAAGGTATGGAAAATATTTGTGAACTCTGACATTGTTTGGACCTTCTCTTGCCGCAATGTGGTCCATCTCATGTACTATTCTTCATAATTATCAATAGGGTAATATTGTTCCTTGACTGCATCCACAAAAAATTCTCAAGTAGGCTCGACCCCATATATTCCATATCTCTATGTGGAACTTTTCTCCCAGTAATTTTCCCACCAATGTTTGACATGGGGGAGAGCCTTGAGGAGTGCAAAGTTGATCTTTTCCCCATCGAAAAAATTGTAAACAAAGAAATAACCTTCTAACAGATTTAACCATTTTTCTAGTTCATCCACATCTATTCGACCTTCAAATACAGGATTATTAAAGTTAACTTGTAACTTGAAGGGAGAAGTTCCTCCAAAGTGGTCACTTGATGAAGATGCGCCTATTGCTAGAAGGCGTTGAAGGATGTGAGAAAAATTCTCCATCATTCCTGTAAGGTAGCTAGAAAGGTAGTGGGGGGGGGCAGAGGGCCCATAGTGATAATAGTGGAGGCCATTCAATGTAAGGTGGACTANTATACTTTTAGAAGATTCGTCCTCTAGAATGTTCTTAGGTGATGGTAGAACTATATAAAGGGGTTCAAACAATGTAATGAGATATGAAAAGAAGTATTGTATTGTGAGTTGAAGCTCATTAAGAGGAAGCCCCCTCAAAGAGGCAAGTGAACAGGAGAGGATCCCTTCCATAATAGGATCCATTGTATGGTGTTTCCCTACCTCAAGGGTTTGGGAATAATAAAGTGTGGTTTCTTCTATATTGCTCTATGGATCTATTGTGTATTCAGTATTTGTGGTGATTATATTTGTAGATCTATTCAGGTTCTTAACAATTCCATCCCTCTGTCGTGCGAGATATTTCTCAAGCAATAACTTAATAGAATCTTCTGCTCCATCATTTTTCTTTTCTTCCGCCATGGAGGGTTTCTCGGGCATGCAAGACAGATTGTACTCAAGAGAGACAAGCTTGAGACCCAACTTGCTATACTCGGACCTCATCGGGGACATGCATTGAAAAACGATCAAGAGCAGCCTGCTCTGATACCATAGATCCGAGTTATTTTCGGAAAGAAATGAAAGAAGAGATATTACAATGAAATACACATAAATATTGCCAGAAATAGAGAAATACAACAATACATGATTTCTATTAATGAAATAAATGTACAGAGGCTGTAAAAATATAGAGTGAATGAACTCGCTAGAATGATGGCAGCTTATCTCTGAGAGGAGGTGTGATGACTACGCTCATTCACAAGAAAATGAGTACAATGAGGCTCTGAAGGATTTTTTATAATAAACATGAATTCCAAAACCCTAGACATCCAAAAACCTAACCCTAGGAGATGAAGCGCCAAAAGTCATGTGGGCCCCATTAGGGTAAGTTAGTACATCAACTTCCCAGGGTCGTAAATTTTGCATACGATCTTTGTTTTAGGCATGTGATAGCCCGTTGGAAAGGTATTTTCGAGAACTACACATTATCAAACTTTGACTCCGTCGACAATTTGATTGTGACAAGACGAAAAAATGTTGTTTAGGGCTTCAAAACAAACCCAGAAGTACATAAAGATGCACTGAGATGAAAACTGTCAAAATAGGTCAGTTGGACTATATGAGCAGCCACCAATATCCACCTGGATGTTGTGTAGGGATTCAAGACAGTCTCAGAAGTGCATAAACCATAATTACAAAGAAGTGTCCCCATTACAGAGACAGGTGTTGAATTGAAAACTGTCAAGATGAACCAGTTGGAATTTGGAACAGGTAAGTGGCCACCAATATCCACCTGGATCACTCAAGAAAGATAAGATCGACTCCATTAATTTAACTCCCTTGCTTGCCAACTGATAAAACTAATCTTGCGTAAACGTAAAAGTAAACTAATGAACAAAATCGACTAACTAATCGACGAAGACTTAAAGTTCACCGACTTATAATTACTATTTCCAACAATATTAATCTCATAAATTGAAAAACCACTCCAAAGATTCTATGTGGGCCCATGAAAGAGAACTTAAATACAAAAATAAAGAATTTTGTTTTACTATTTTAAAAGTTTTATATTTATATATAAATTAAATACAAAAATAAACAGAAGTATTTTATCTCAATTAATTAATGTATCTCAATTTCAATATATACTAGTTTTATAAGATAAAATTTTGAAAGAAAATTTTGGTTTTCATAAATCAAAAATCCAGAAGACCCAGAAGACCCAATCACCTATAGAATGAAGCACTCTCTGAAGAAATATTTTTGAGTCAATCTGATCCATGTGTTTGGTGTGACCAACACGAGCAAAAGGCATCCGAATTCGAAGATCTAGCGCAGGATTCTAAGGGTCGCTCCTTGCACGAACCGAACTGAACCTTGTTTTATTACACCGAAGGTGTTCTTTAAGGGGAGTTTATTTGGGGCACCTTCGTCGTCTGTCCAAACCCTGTAAGAAGTTTCCATCTGTTCCTCAGCAATCAACCGGTCTTCTCTTTCCATGTGTCCTCTTCTTTGCCGACTCCAAATTGTGCATATTCATTTTCGCCGACTCCAATTTTTGCTGACTCCAAATTGCAATTGTTAAATAGGTGGTCGCTTCCATGTTTCTTCTTCATAGTCTACCCTTTGCTTCGACTCTCTATCAGATGAATTGAAACTAAAAAATAGCTTTGGGGTTCATGGCGGGGAAAGATCTGGAACAACATTGGGCGTGTCGGATAATGGTCAGAATCGACAATGGAGGACATCGGGAGGCACTGCACCATTCCCCTTCCTGCACGCTGAATGCCCACTCGATCATCCAGGTGGCCCTGCTCCCCACACCCGCCAAACACAGACCTTACTTCACAGGACTTATTTCATACCTTTAGTTTTTCCATTATGTTGAGAATTTCCTAGACATTGGCCCCACTCCCTCTTCAGAGATGGTAATTATCTTTCTTTCTTCAGAAAAGTAAAAGATAAAGGAATCACTTACACGTTTTTCTAAGAAAATCCAAATGTTTGAATAAGATGTCAGTCTGAAGATTGAATAGAATCATTGAGATCAAAATTCGAAGACCAAGTAGCTGGAAGAGTAGCCTTCAAAGTTTAAAGCAGAATCCCTTAAGCATTATGTTCTCGAAGCAAGAATAACCCTACAACTAATGCCAACAGTGTTATAGTAAATTATGCACTTAGAAAAGTGGAAAAATATTTTTTCAAATTAGAGCATAGCTTATGCTTACCTTCTAACTGACTTACCAACAACATCTTTTTTTGATCCTGCCTGAACTGCCAAAATCGTTCCAAGTGATACCGAATGCTTGATCACCAAAAATCCATATGCACATAACGAAATCCATGACCAGCAACCAAGAACATGAAAAAAATGCAAGGCAAATAAGTTAGAAAAAGAACAAAAAAAAACTCAAAAACTTGAAAAAAATGCAAGGCAAACAAGTCAGAAAAAGGACAAAAAAGACTCAAAAACAATTGGAAGATAAGAATGAAACATGAGACGAACATCTAGTTGCATCTAAATTAGCCATAGTCAAAATAAGTCACAGCAAGAAATATTACCTTTTTATCTCTTTGAGCAATGGAGAATCCAAAATAATTTAATAAATTATGATATCCTCAAATCTATATGTCATGTTATAGGGTTTCCTCTTTATATGCAAAGAATCCAAAACATAAAAGTATAATGTCTAAATAACAAATTTGCTTAAAAATAACCAATAAATTTTGTTTAAAAATAACCAAAAATTAGCAAAGACACCATTTGTTAATAGCAAACCTCTGCCTTCGGCACATTCTGAATTTTTTTATCTCTTCCCAATGATCCTTATGTCATTTCCCAATGATCCTTATGTTGGATTTTTGCTAGAAACTGTGTCTACAGTTCTAGCACTACCCAAGACCTCAAAAACATTTTGTTTCAGACAACTTTGTACATCCCCATCAGTTACCCTCTAAGAAACTACTTCTTCAGTCAAGCTGGCTTGAGGTGGACTACTTTCCCTTTCTCCTAAACAAAGCTACTACACGATTTGACCTAATAGTAGGTTTTTTTCCTCCTTTCTCAATGTTTCCTGTAGATTCAAGTTTTATCTTGTTCAGTTTCACAAATACCTTCTTCCTGCACTCTTCTGGAGATAATTTCCACTACTACTCCTTGGAGAAGCCTTCGCTGCTTGATTTGCACCTCTTGCAGATCGACTTGGCAATACCCCACCAAGAAAGACATATGGTGGAATTTGCTTTTGGTGTACATGTGATACAAAGATGTCCATTCCTGGTCTCCAAAGGAAATACATGATCACTGAGTGCATGAATTCTTCTATAGTGCCATCTCTGTCAAACTGTTGACCTTCCTATGTTGGCACTCCTTGTTTCCTTTGTAACCCATAAAATATGCACAATGTTGTCCTTGACTAGATGTGCTACCATGTTCACAAGAGTAGGGATGACACTGCAGCATCCCAAATGTGCCCCTTTCAATCTGCAAAATTAGATACAAAAACTAAGTTCAAATGTGCATAAACAACAATATTACTACATATCAATAGGCAAAAAAAACATAGACTAATGAAGCATTGTCGATCCTTCAAAGTAAGTATCCTTAATCATGACTCAACCCATCCCTTCCATGTCCTCAATTCATATTGATCTGCAGCGACAATGTCTATTTGCAAATAATTTATGTATGAATCAAAGAAAGGACGAAGCTCAAAAAGAGCATCCCAACCTACCTTATTCATTTCAATATCCTGTTCCAAAATCAAATTAGAGAATGAGACTTACAAGAATCCATTTTACATGCTTATCAACAACAAAGCTTAATAACAAAAAGTTCTTTACAGACTAATTCCTCACCAATTTTGTTTCCAGTCTGAAATTGCTCTGTCACGACACAAAGTGTGCTTGTGGATACATTGTAATTGGAGTTCATGCACGAATAAGCTGGAGTTATGATGGGAAAGTGATGGGTTTCTGTTTATGTGTCAAAGAATGTGCACTTGGATGGTCATTTCTAGGTAAAAAAATGTGCCAAAGACAAGTGTAAAGAATGAGTGTTAATATGGCGACTAAGAGTCACTTCCATTGTTGGGTGTGACAACTAGCATATGTGATGCGCTAAACAAAGCATTGCTGCCACTTGGTAAATAAAAAGCTAATGAACATATAAATAACCACTTGTCTAAAGAAGGATAAACTCATAACACTTAATAAAATATCGCAAAAATAATAGACAATGACAATGTTATTTTCGCAGTGGAACTACTTTGGTGTGTGATGATTGTGCCAGCTTTAGTTTCTAAACGACGACTATAAAGTATAATAACATATTTAGAAATTCAAAATATACAAAGATTAAAATAATTTTTTATTTTGGAAGCTAGTGGTGAACGAGCTTTATCAAAACACTAGCACCTTAAAACGTTATTAAAATGTCATTGTAATCCTACACCCTAATCAATATGGGCCTGGACTCTTCCATGTAGGAGTTTGCTGTCAATGAGGTTTGTACCTAGGAAAATAAAGAACTCCAAGCAATTTCAAGTAAAATTTCCTACAAATCAAGAAAATTGTGCAAATTATAGAATCTGGGCTTCTTGTGATAGTGTTTGGACTAGCACAACCACATAATTGTGGTTGATCAACGCCGAAAGGTTGATAAGATGAAAAGAATCCTTAAAAGAATATATTAAATTTTATTATTGATTAACAAAGCTTCATTTATCTGGTGTTAATATTTTAATTTTTGTTAATCACTTAGGTGGCAATCAGTTAGCTATCAAAGTAATTTTTAAATATGATTAGGTAAATGTAAAAAAGTAAACACATAAACGGATGTCTTTATAATAGCTAGGAAGTTAATGATTGAAATCACAGCCATTTATTTTGTGTGACTACTAAGAATATTCCAGCCATATTTAATCATGTGCATAGAAAACTTAGTAAGCACTAAACCCCTATTAAATCTGCCCATTGTCAATAGGTATACGCCTTTCGACTTAAATATTGCATTTGGTAATCATAGTGGATCTGGATTTCCACAGTCAATCTTTACAATTGAGACTTGAGATGTTTTATGCTGTGATAAATTGGTTCCTTTTCAATCCCCAATTCGTGAAGAGTTGAATGACTTTCTAAATTAAATTTGTGAAGAGTTGAATGACTTTCTAAATTAAATTTTAATAGAATTCCAAACTCAAAAAAATTACAATTTATAATAATTTAAAGAATTACAATTTCTAATATTTATATAATATAAACTACAGAGTTCTGAACTCAAAAAAAAATACAATTTAAAGAATCACAATTTGTAATAGTCATATAATATAAATACTTTAAAATACAAAAATCTTTTAAAAATCAAGTGATAGTTATTCCTATACTTTATAAGAAAGTTTTTAAACAAACACTAAATGCTTTAAACACGGACTGCATCAGGCCGTACTGCATCACACCCTTCGAAATGAAAATCAATATTTGATGATGATTACACCCTTCGAAATGAAAATCAATATTTGATGATGATTAGGCCCTCTTATATACAAATTTAAGTCCATTGAAATATTCATCTCAACCATTGATAGTCCCCTGCCCAAGTGCATATCAATTTGATATCATTATTATTTTTATATTACTATTATTAGATATGCTGTCGTCATTTATCACACCTTCAATATTGGTTTTCATGATCCGTTTAAATTAAAGTGAAGTTCTTGTAAGATATGAAGTAAGCATAAACCCTATCACCATGTTTCAAAGTAGGGTTTTCACGAATGACTAATTGCACCTTGTTTCATGTAAATTAGTGTGGTTATTGAAGGTTATCATTAAGAATTAGCACAGTTTTATTGGATGCTTGAAAAGGTTCCTTTACTCTTAATATATTAGAAGTCAAAGTTGCATGGTCCTTAATGCATAGAGTGGGATTTACTTGCAACCACTTTATTTTTCATGCTATTCTTATTATGTTATTCAATGTATTATTTATTTTGGTTTGCTTGTTTAATGGTTAAGAACATTCATTTTCTTCTAAGAGGTCACATGTTCAAATCCAAAAAAGGGTAGGGTATTTATACCTCTGTAGATTTTATCAGTAAAATTGTTGGGCGAAGAGGTCTCTCTGGCTTGGCCATGACCTTAAAAATAGATTATTATTATTATTATATACTTTTAACATAAATGTATAGCTTTATAGTCCTAACTCTACCCATTACATTTCCATTATATTCAACTTCATCCTTATAGCATTCAGTGACTTATTAAAAATTGTTGTTGGTATTTCCTCCTACATTAACATTATTCCAATACCTCTATCACTTACATTATACTACACATGAAAAACCTTCTCAACAACAATAGGTAATGTTAGCACTAGTTTAATTGTAAATGTTTTTATCAAAAACTTAAAACACTTTGGTGTCCTTAAGCTTTACTAAAATATCTCTTTCTTCATACAATCTTTCATAGTCTTGCACAAATTTCATTTTATCTTTTAATACAAAATTTGTAAAAATTTGCAATGCTATGGAAACTCCTTACCTCATGTATATTGCATGGTACTAGCCACTATATTATAGTATTCACCTTAAATGAATCCATACTCAATGATTGCCACAATATGAGAAATTACAAATAAACTAAAGCTTATTTTAGGAACTTGTGCCTCTTCAAATTTATGTGCATAATTTTGTTGTTAAAAACTTCTACCAAGTCCAACTTGATATATTGCAAAAGATTTCCTATGTTACCACTATAATTCATAATGTCATCAAATTACACAATAAAAAACTTATCCAACTCAATCATCAACATTTCCAATGTACTCTTTTGATACATTAGTCAAGAGTGAGCTAAAGCTAATGATGACTGTCTCTTATGACACATTAATTGTCATCACCCCACAGGATGCATGTCTGGATCTTGCGACCGTACATCTCTTGAGGGTGTGCGGCACTACAATGGTTCTCACTTGGTTGCTTGAAAACACCAAGGATACTTTGTCTTGACTATGCCTCTTCAACTAGAGCATACCCATACTCTGTCATAGGCTATGGGTGAGTCACACTCCAACTCTATGAAACTCATCTGTATACTCAAACAAATTGTTACCAGTCTTAACACTTAGTCATTTAGGCATACATCCATGAACATGCGAAACAAAGAGAACGCTTGTGAAACAAACAAGAAACACACAGAAATAGTGCAGACAGCACAAGATGTGCCGAACACCCTACTAAGTCTTATTATTGAAAAACAATTATAATATGAGCACTACTAGATTAGTTTACAACTTGGGTATAGTTGCACAAATTGCCTCACCTCACCAAGACACTCATACACAAATTCATCCCACCAAGACTTGTCTTTCACAACAACTTTTGCAACCCCTGCAGTGCGCCCCAAATGTGATCCCACCATAGAATCGTCGTCTCTTCTCTATCATAGACTTCACTAAGCTAACACAAACTTTCAAGTTTTCCTCATAGCATGCCTCACCGAGACCTATGAAAAGACTTCCCACTCTTGGCTACTTGTCTTCCATGTCATCACAACTCTACATTTTTTTCTACCTTGTCTTGGTCACTTAACTTGCTCCCTATGTCTTCTTGTTCATTTATGTCCTTGGTTGTGTGCCCTTGTGCTCTTATATGGACTCCAAAAGTCACCTTCGTGAATTGCCACATCCTTTGGGTGTGTCATGCCCCTTCACAAACCTGGGCACCCAAATGAATCGATACACCCATGAACTTCTGCGCTCATCCAAAATTTGAGTCCTCTTGGGACCGATGTGCCCCAACCTTAGGTGCACTCCTCATGTCGACGCACCCCAACCTCTTTGGTGTGCCCTTGCCTTATGTGTTTCCTCAAACCAGTGACATGAATCTCCATGGGTGTGTCGATGGGGTTATCCAACCTCTCCAATGTGCCCATTCTTCCAAGAGTAAGAGGTTCTACTCCTTAGGTGCAAGCCCAAGTCAACTCATCCTTTCCCAACCACAACCTAAGTCTCCATCATCTACCGTAAGGAACATGAGGCATGTTCCCCTTGGTGTCGCACATCACCATCGTGCACCCAGGGTGCTCCTGCCCATGCCTATATGACTTCATTCACCCTATTGATTGCATTCCGCTTGTGTTCTCTTTCTCGACTCGTATCCAAGTCTGCCCAAGGAGCATGCGCACTCGGAGGGTGTCACAGAGGGATTTACATCCTCCCCCACTCCAATTCATTTCCATCTCTAGAAACATTCATTGATCTCCATGGAGTTTATGCCCCATCTCTGGATCTTGTCACTACTCAACAACCTCTATCTCCCACTATTCTCGTGAAGGAAAACTCCCCTTATGAATTTACATGATTCCATGAAGTGTCATGCCTCATTGACTTATTGATGCTTCCACACTTCAGTCTATCTACTCATTCTTTCTTGTGTTGGATCCCCTTGTGACTTCAACTAATTGGGTAGTTAGTCCAATCATCGCACCTTTGCCTCGAGAACTCACATATTCATGCTCAAAGACCCTTTTTTGTTTGCAAACTAGCCACATTCACAACTCCCTATTTCCTCCAATCTATCAATTCACCCATCCCATGTTCCCAATAGACTTCACCAAGGCACCTCCTCAAGGTACCCCAAAGGCCTCATTGTCCCTACCAAGACACTGATCCAATGTGTTGTTGTCAAGTTTGAAGTTGAAGGAGGATGGTCGGTTGGGCCATATCCCTCATCTCCAATATATCTCGATGTGATCGATGAAGATTCAATGTAATTTTGCATTATATACATAAGCAATGGTACACTTGAACCATTTTTTCCTTCACACTCCTCAACAAGTCATTCTAACTTAGGGTCATACTGTTATCGGGCTAATTGTTAAGTGTGGACACAAATCAATCCTCCTAGCTTCACTACGAAACTAGAAAAAAACGAGATAGTACACTACTCTTTCCTTAGATTTCAATTATCAAATGAGAAATGGATCTAGAACATACCTTTTAAATATCGAAGATCCGACTTCGCCAATGCAATCCAAGCTCTATCACGAGGCTTATGGAGAAATATCTACAAAGGAACACAAGCCAACAAAAACAAGAATAACCAAGTCTATTTGATATGAAACTATGTACGTGATCAATGAATCATACAATATGAACAAATAACATTCATATAGAAAATAAAAGTATATATGTATTAAATAATGTGGAATAAATATACAAACAAATGCCTTGATGTCGTCAGGTTCCTTCCAACAGTTCCTTGCTTCCCACATACTTCTTGCTCCAAGGATTCTAAGACCATGGATATGATAGCTACTCACAATCTATCTTGACAAAGCAAAGTTCAAAGCCACTCTAATCAAGCCAAATTCCCAATCTACAAAACTCAATCTCAAGCCAAGCTAATCTAACTTTCTCCATGAGAGCTCCTCTCATTTTATAAGTTGAAGAGGATAAGGTGAGGAGGTTAGGATGATCTCACTAAATCATGAAAGCAAGTAAGATCCAAACCGTTCAGAGGCCACCTCACCATAGAAGCTTCTCCTTCTAGAAGCATTGAGAAGACGCTCATTTTTCCCACGTACAGGAATTTCTGCACCCTAACTATAGTGCAGCCTGTGGAAACTCTGCAACCTAGCTATAGAACAAGGTGTGGAAATCAAGCATTTCTACATCATGTGTATAGTGCAACCTACGGAAATCCTCCTTAATAGGGTTTTTACAAAGGAAAATACAACTTCTTCTCTCAGGGAAAGTTCTTCTCCCTTCTTTCTTCAGGAATTTAGGCCACTGACCCCTCTGAAGGCAACATATAGGTTTACATCATTAACGGTCATAGGGATGACAAAAATAATATGTAACAATACGACCATTCACCATGTCTAGATTCATTAGAGGAGGTTTCGACCCCTTCCTTGGGTCTGCTGCACCAAGGTTTTTGTATCTCCCTCAAGTCCTCTTAGTTCATGGATGGTATCTACTCTAGTTCAACAAAATTCTCTGGCATCTTCATCTCTATGACTTCCTCCAATCTTCATTGGGATTCATCATACTTCAAAAGGAAATCCACCAATCCATACACTACCTTAGATAGATCTCCAACTATTTCGTCAATATTGGCAAGCCTATGTTTCATCGACATAAGTCTCCTTTCATTCTCTATGTTAGGTTATCCAACCATCACCCCACATTTTTCGATTTCATCCCCACAAGGTTGTCCTCTTTGGCTATCCACAACAACCATCCACAAGGAGAACATCTACATACCCCCTTCCTTCCTCCTCATCGCAAGAATCAAACAGGGAGTATGTCCTGAGAAAATGGCCAAATTGTTCATGTGAGGAATAGGTGTTTCCTTTTCCTTCCTCGTGAACTCTTATCCCAACACAACTTCGAAATTGTCCATAGGAACAATGGTGAAACTAATCCTTCTGCACCAATGACCAAGCTGCAATGAGACATCCTTAGCCACTCCAATGACCCTCTCTACACTTGGGTTGATCGTTTGAAGGTTTCCTTCATTGGATCAGATTGCAACCCAAGTATCTGCACCATATCCTCCCTCAAGAAGTTATAAGTCGCCCCATTGTCCACCATAGTTGTCACTAACTTCCCATTGAGTTTGGCTTGCACATAGCAAAGTCTTCTCTCATATTTCTCTTGGCTCTCCCTAGATCCACCTTCCATGTCAACATTCAAGACTTTCAAGACCCCAATAGATGGGTTGTTTGCCTTCTCCAAAGCATTCAACTTCTATTTCAAGGGATAATTATTCACATAGTGTTCCTTGGCACAGATCCAACATGAAATTGGATTCTTCTCTTTCGTTGATTCCATTTGCTTGGAATTATACTCACTATCCTTGGATGCCTATTCCTTTCCTTTGTCCTTATTCTTCCCTTCCCTTGTCATTTCTTCTCACCTTGGATGTCCTCACTGCTCCTAGGACCTGACTTGGGTTCACCCGTGAAGTCTAACAATTTTTTCATTGCGATGATGGTTGTTGCAAGAGTCTAACAGTTTGTCTGTTGAGGTGATGGTTGTCACAAGAGTCTAACAGTTTGTCTGTTGTGGTGATGGTTGTCACAAGATTATAACAGTTTGTCTGTTTTGGTGATGGTTATCACAAGAGTTTGCACATTATGGAATCACAACTCACTTTTTGCCCATGGTTGTAAACCATTTATCAAGTGGAAAAGTTTGTCTTCTCCCAACATATCTTTGATGTCCAACATGAGCCCTATGAACTCCTTAATGTAGGCTTGGATATTACCAAATCTCCTAAGAGCCAACAAATGATTTCTTGTGATCCATGCTTGGTTTCCTGGACCAAACTATACCTTCAATTTTACCTTCATCTTTGCCTAGTTTTCGATATTCTCTATAGTTCTCCCAGCTACCAATTATTCCACCCGGTTCCTCCACTAGATCTTAGCAATCTCTGTCAAGAACATTGCAGCAACATTCACCTTAGCTTCATCCAAACTTTCGTTCAACTACTCCAAGTTCTTCTCAATGTCCCAACAAAAGTTTCCAATCAACTTAGCATTGTGAGTACCATCATATGGCTCAGGTTCCTTTATCTTGATCCTCATTGGCATGAAAATAGATATTTTTCCATTCACCAAAGCTCATTTCAAAAATGTGATGGTGTCATGTTGGTCCTTCAACCTCTGTGTGACTAAGGCAAGTGCATATTTTGTTGCCTTGAGTCTATCATGAACATTTTCAGTTAAGGTGTCAGTGATCAAGTTCGTCATAGCTTGACACTCCCGTACAACTTCATTAAACCCGTGCTTCATCTTGCCTATCTCAGCCTCTATTAGTTCAACCTTATCATCATGTTGATACATTTCATTTGTCATCTACTGAATAGTCCTGCTCATCTGTTGATACATTGCATCTGTCATTTGGGAACCATATTACCTTGGGATATGGAAATATTTTTGAGAGATCCCAACCAATATTTCCCCAAAATACACAATAAATTTATCAAAACATTAATGGGATAAGGTGGCATATAAAACATACCATGAGCTTGAGTTGAATATTTTCCATGTGTTGTGGTCGAATGATCCGAGATCTTTTCATCGTGACTTATAAAGAATTGCATTAAATGAACATAAATTAAAGTGCACTATTAAAGAAGGGAAAAATAAAAAATGAAGAGACATAAGCATCAGATATGAACACAAAAACTTCATAACGGAGTTCGTCCCTAGTGGAATACGTCTCCGGGTCCTTCTCTCAAACGGGTAGGCTCTTTCATTAACTTAGCAAAAGAATTTGGAAAAATATATAAGTATACCTCATTCTGAAATCAAGCTACACAAATAATGCTCAGATTAGAAAAAAAACAACACCACTCAATTTGTGGCGTTGAATTACCCAAAAATAACTGTCTCCACACCTCGATCCGACTCTGGCACTCCCAGGCCCAAGAAGAATTATGTCTCATTTTGCGTGCCCTCTACA
>JASDQU010014779.1:17950-39471 GCA_032191745.1 Picea mariana | reverse complement strand
TGATTTTTGGTCACAGGCTCTCATTGGGCATTTCGGGGGTTCCACGTGGTGCCCTCTGATTGGGCCACATGGCATCCTTGGATTGGCCCACCTGGCTGCCCAGTCATGTTGATGTCACCTCCATGTCAGCTTTGTATAGGACACGTGGCACCTCCCAATAAGGCCACATGTCATGTCCTCGTTGGGCCACGTGGCAATCCCTGGGTGGTGCCATGTGGCGACCCCTGGGTGATGCCACATAGCATCACCTGGGGGTGCCACGTGGCACTTTTCTATTGGTCCAAATGGGCCCCAAAAATCCTATTGGCAGGTGACATGTGGAAGCCTATGGTGCTGCCACATGGCATGTTGAAGTCATCCTGTCATGTCAACTACTAACATCAACAGTATGGATGATGATGTGGCCCCTGTTGACTTTCCATGTTTTACCACAACTTTGACCGCGGATATCTTTCAATCCGTAACTCCGTTTGACGATATGTTTACGTCGTTAGAAAGATTGTGACGTGCTCTTCACGATCATGCCTTTTTTAGTGAGTTTTGGGAACTTTGAATTTTCTCTCTTTCTCTATCTGTTGGAGCCAATCTGAGAGTTCTGATTTGTCTCTGTGAGTTCTGAGTTGTTTTTATTATTCTCTGGATCCTTTTTGGATCACCTAAGAGCGGTCCATGGCAGACACTCTGGTATCTCCCTCCAAATATTGAGCAGATTTTGGTGAGGGCTTGTGGGATTTTCTTACTGTTGTTCCACCTCCAATGTCCTCCCTGAATTTTATGCTTCTTATCACCTCCCTATCCTATGGACTAGAAGAGCCCCTTGATTCCATCCCAATCAGGGACACCAGTCTTTTCCTGATAGATTGTGACCGAGAGCCTTCATGCCTCACCTTTAGTGGAAGATGACATTAATTGGCAATATGTCCATGTTGATGGCACATGCAGCATCTAAAGGGTACACCCTCGTAGTCCAACCTTTGCAAGAAGGATTTGTATGCTAGCACTAGTTCCATATCCTCAGTCAGCCCTTCCCTTATATATAGGGAAACCAGGATGTGTGCAACAATGAGTTTTCCTGAATCAAGAAAGGACATGTATGCAGCTAGGAATGATCCCAATATGTTCCCAATATTCATGAAAGTTTCTCTTTTCCATAATTTTGTAGGAAGACCTAGGAGGCACACCCATATGGGAATAACATCCTGCTGCTCCTTCCCCGCATTGAAAAGAGGCATCCATTTTTTGAAGAAGACAAGAGAAGAATCAATTCTCCAGGTCGATTTGAGGGCTCAATATGCATCCTCTGCTTTCACAAACTTGAAAATAAACTAGCCCTGAGCTAGCAACTGAATTGAGGGAAAAAATTCTAAGGAATGTGACTAATGAGAAACAACCCATTCCTTTAGGGTTTTTATATTGAAGCAACAAACTCGCACATTCCCCACCATCGTTGTATCATCCATATCTAACACTTGGGGCATTGTGATTTCTTCCCCCAAAACCAACCTAGTTGGTTTGCCTTTGGAATTCACACACTTTTTCTTTTTATGACATGGGTTGTCCTAGTTGAGAGAGCTCGAGGAGGTTTCTCCAGCCTTGAGAAAAAATTCTCCCTCGCTAGCACCAATAGCTTTAGTTTCCCCTGTTCAGTTTATGACTTGATCATAAGGTTGTGAATGCACCAAAAAGGAGTCTACAAATCCCATTGATACCATAGTGCTGCTAGCACCATTCAAGTATTAGAGTTGGGGAAAGATGGGTCTAACCTCAGTGAGAGTTGGATGGATGCTCCATTCAAGGGGAGAATTCACCAAAGGTTTGAATCCACTTGGTACATCATGAAAGGGACCAATAAACCCTAGATACACACTTCCAAAACTCGTTGCCTCCCAAAGCTCCAAGACCTAAGGCGCCCCTGACCAGGACGAGAGTGGGTAAGATGAGAGAAACCCTTCTTAATGATTTTGTTGGGCTTCATGAAACATGGGGACCAAAGGAAATCTCCCCATATCCAAATCTAATCCCATAGCATCCCTCGAGGAGGTCACGACCATGGAAAATCCCCCAGGCCCTAGGATGGGAGTAGGTTTGGACAAAATCCCAGAGGAGGAAACGCTTCTCATTGACACACCATAGCTATTACCAGGGAGAGCAGGATACACAATTGCATGAGGGACCTCTCGATTGACAGTTGGGTCAGTCAAAATATCCATTTCATTCAAAAGGTCATAGTTGTAGTCCATTTATTGGTTGAGATTATATTTTGTAAATTCAATATTTCAAATATTATTAAAAATTTTGTTTGAAATAAAGTATTAAACAAGTAAACTAAGGGATCTCATACACCAATTAGGTGTCTAACTTGACCTTGACCTTAAAAATAAATAGATTATTATTATTATTATTATTAATATAACAATATAATATAAAATAAAATACCAAATAAATAAAATAAAATAACACTTTGTAAATCTCAATATTAAATATCAATAGGATTATATATTATTATTTAATATCAATAAAATTATATAACATTATTAGTCTCTGCCAAAAAGACTATAGCAATAAGTTTGCACTATTTTGTATTAGTGAACTCATTACTTTTTTATGTTTTCCAAAGTTTTCTAAAATTTAACATTATTTTGTTTAATTTTTGTATTTAAAAAAAAAATCATTTTTCATATTATCATTGGTCCATGAATTGAACCTCTTAGTGTAAAGGCGAGTCTAACCGACCAAAATCATTTTTGAAAAAGACTTAGTTTGAGTGTTTTCATTTACCTTTCTCCATCCCTAAGTTTGCATCATCATTTCACGTTTTTTTATTTTGTTTTTTAAATACACACATCACACTTCTCCATATTAGTTGACTTCCCCATGCTATCCATTACCATATATGCTTAGCTAGTTGAGTATGCTACTCTTTATTCAAAATCTTTATTCAAAATGGATTTTTTTTTGCATCTAGACTAACTTAGTCTAGATGCATATGTAAATTGAGTATTCATCTTGTATTTCTTATTAATGTTGTATGGTAGTAAGTTCATTACTTGGTATAGATTAAGCTACCATGTGATATTTGTTAATATTAAATAATAGGATTATATAGTATTATTTAAAAGGAAGTGCTTTCATACAAATACTTTGAAATCTATATTTATCACAAAATTAATTAAAACTATAACGTTGATAAAAAGATAAATAGAGGATGAAAAGCTTATTATAGACTTAAAAACAATTGTAAATCAGTAAATCTTTAACTTTGAGATAAGAAAAAATATGCTTAATAAAACTTCTATTATTAACCAATAGTATTCCTCTTCAAAATTCTTTCCCTCTCTCTTAATTGAATATTTCTTCAGATTATTGACGAAAATTAAAGAGCATGTCTCCCATAAATCTGAAAAGGCATGTAATATCATACATTTATCCATTACCATGTTTTCCAATACCATTTTTTTTTTCCGGCCAAACAATCACACGAATTATATTAAGATATAATTTTTCAACAGTACAAAATCTTAAAGTAAAACACAAGAATACTTCTCCTATCCACCTGTCATCAATAACAAAAGAAACTAACTTTCAACACTTCATTGTCAACAAAAGGACTCATCCTAACCTTGTTGCTCAAAATCAAGATTACTTCCTATCAGAGATACATGACAACAAAAAAAACCAGTGGGGCTGAAAAGCTTGAAAAGATGTCAAAATGAAAAGTTGTTCCATCATTTTTTCCTTCCCAAGAAATATATGCTAGTCTACCTCTTGTAGTCTCTAATGCTTGTTTCGAGCATTTGTCAGCCTTTATGTTTTCCTCCCTGCTGAAAATATATACTTCTGAATGACGAAATCAGCTCTCTAATCTTGCCTTTCCAGCGTTCGATATTTATTGCTTGAAGATTTGTTTTTTTATTGAGCCAATCAATAACTATCTTGGAATCGCCTAATAGCTAGACGTAAAAGCCATTGAATAACCATTTATCCTGAATATAGAGTTTACTCTTAAACTTTTGGATACCGATTTTGTACCACTGGGTAAATTCCCAAACATACTTAAGGTCCTATGAACCACTGACCAAGTAGAAGGACCTTTACCTACAAATAATAAATTGTTGTGTTCAAGCCAAATATGGCAACAAACCAACACTGAAAGTCTTTTTGTCAAAGCCTTGTTACCAACCCAACCTTCCATGCATTGGTTTATGGAATTATCAGTCCATGTATAAATTGTATTTTGTAGCTGAGCACACTAGCCCAAACTGAAACAGCAAATGGGCAATGAATAAAAAGGTGGGATAAATCTTCGGCGTTTTGATTACAAAGCAGGCAAATGCCCGGCCCATGCCACCCTTTTGATTGGAGTTTGTCCCAGGTTGACAGTCTACCCTCCATCGCCAGCCAGAAAAAAAGAGTAATCTTCAAAGGGAGCCCCTATTTCCAAACGTTTTTATTCCACCCCTCACAGATCGGAAGGTTTATAGTTGACAGGATAGCGGCATAACCTTCTTCACCATGAGGGTTCCAGAGAAATCGCCCACATAAGCGCATCTTTTGTACCTGCCAGAAGAGAAAACCCTGCCATTTTTAACTCTGTCGTGTAATCGTTCCAGTCAGCTGCAAGGGCCCCCGTTAATCCCAGATCAAAGCTTATCCTCCATAAATCTGTGCGCGTCCCAGGAGACCGATGAATGGCAGCTTGAGACAGCGTGAAAATCTGAGAGGAATTCAGGAATGAGATAAGCTCTGAATTTAAGATGATTCAACTCCCTATACCTAGAATTTTGTCCTTGCCAATGATGATTTTTCTGCCATCTTCAGGGTTCCAACTAAGCCACTGGAAGATAATAGGAAGAGAGCGAATGAAACTAGCCCACATTCGAGAAACAGATCGGCAGTTGTAGGAGGGCCTTCTGAGCCAGCTAATGAGAGACTTGTTATGAAAGTATTTATCAAATAATACCTGCTGCCATATGCTTCTCTGAGTTAACAGTCTCCAAAGTGTTTCCGAAATCAGTGCCAAATTAAAAACAAAATGATTGAGGAACCCCCAGCCCCCATTTCGTTTTGGTACCATCTAAACTGTTGATCTTAACAGATCCTTAAATTGGGTCGATTCGAATAAATAAATACAAAATGCATTAAGCAAGGCGTGCATTAGGGGATATTGATCTTCCACACCCTTCCATTTATGGAAATGAAAACTCGAGAGATTCTATGTCGACGCATGAGATAGCAGTTAAATAAAAAAAATAAAGATGAGTATTTTATTTGACTATTTTAAAAAATATATATTGGGTTGCACCGGTGAAGCTTTTGTATTTATATATATAAACCATAATTATAATTATGTTGATAGGTATTTTTCTCCTGGAAGTAGAATGGAGGTGTAAGATTGTTCATATGTTGAATTACATTAAATAATTGTGTTTTTTTTAATCTCTATTATAAGTTAGTTATTTAATTATTAATAAAATTAAAACTGTCTATATAATTAGTAGATATTTTTATTTATTTTACTTATAAAAATATATCTATATAACTAATAATGATCCCTATAAACATTCACTATACACTATTAATACAAATATATTAATAAATATTAGTAACCAACCAAATATTTGCCATACACTATTAATACAAATATATTAATAAATATTAGTAACCAACCAAATATTTGCCATATGACAAAGTGTCATATATTTTAATATGGATATATATGATGATTGTTCACCAAATATTATAGATGAGGGTGATCATTACAGAAAGAAAATAGAATTTTTCTCAGGGGCATAGTTAGCGGATAATTCTTTCCCTCTCCCTTAATTGAATTTATTCTTCCCATCTTCATTCTCTTCTATTTTCTTCTTCTGCCTCCATTTCTTCTTTGCTAGAACAACCTTACACTGTTTTACCCAACAATTCTCCTCTCTGACAGTGTTACTCAACAAATGCTAGAATTTCCTTTTTCTTCTTCCTCTCCACTCTTCGATGACAACCTCTTCATCCCTCTTTGTGGTTCCCTTTTTTCTCCTTATTCTTCTTTTCTATTCTTCCTATGTCTCTTCTTCTCTTTACTTTCTCTTCTCCATCTTCCGATGTGATTAATATTTTCCCATAAAACTTATTTCCAACCTAGTTAAAGTTCAATGGCCAACCCATTAATAATCCAACAATTGTATTCAATTAGTCACAAGTCACATGGCTTTGATATGACTCCAAGTAGGGCACATGTGGGAATTTTATTAGGCAACACCCTTACTATATATACATGTACTCCATTACATATACATTTAATCTCATATATGTGCAATGCATAGAAGAAAACATGTCAAGGGGGGATCGTGAGCTATTAGATGGAGGGGATCCAACAACCAAGATGAATGTGGAGGAATAAGGGGGTGACATCACCCCCATATCCCCCAAACTCCGTAGTGAGGAGGGTCGTCGGATCTAGAGGGTAGATCGATGACTTGGAGGAATGTGCACACAACACTATTGAGCATGATGTCATGATTAGCCATGATGTTATTCTAATGAGAAGCCATTGTTGGGAAAGAAAACAAGAGTTGTAGACATGGAGGAATTGAAAAACAAAACTAAAGTGTATAGCTTCAGATATATGGATGTGATTGTGGAATCATACATGACTATAAGAGATAATATGAGAGTTGAAACCTTGTAATCATAATTGGGGTTGATGTACAATGTTGCAGAGTATCATGCATTATAGGAGGGAGAAGATGCCACATTCCAAGAGATTGAAGAAGTGTCGGGAGCAAACCTCACACTTGGGAATTCAACATAAGGGATATTTTCAATTTGAAATCCTAAACAAGAAATATGAGCTAGCCCCTGGTTTTATTCGCTAGTACATTTGGTTGGAAAGAACCAAATTTGTTTCCAACATTAGTCTCTATCTCCTCTCCAACTCAATCAATAAGTTAACCTTGAATTAGTCCAAAAAACGAAACCCTATAAATTTTAATCGACACTTTGAACATCATCCAAACTCAATGGGAAAATAGGAACACAAATTTGGAACTTTGGTCTATACCCTTCTTTCAAGGTAACAAAATCAATTGTGTTATTGGATTTTCGGTTTCTAATGCATGGAATATTTTTGAGCCAAATATTTTTAAAACTCTCTCTACTCTTCCATTGTTATCCTTAACGGTAAGTGAAGTGTTTCACTTGAATCAAGTTAGCTCAAAAATATGTATTTCACACTGTAAAAACCAGAAATCCAATGACAATATGTCCAGTTGAAAATGTCTTCATTGTAAAATCAATTTTGATGATTCTTCAAGAGGTTCCCCTAGCAATGCAGGTTTTGATTTTGTAATTAGAAATCACATGGAAGAACCATCCTATGTTTCTATAAGAAATATAGGGTAAGCTACCGAGAATTATGTCCACATTGTGGTAGCCAAGAAAGAACTAAATCAATCATAAATTTGAGTCTAGAAGTATAAACTTGGAAGGGGACTCAAAACTCAACTAGGATCAATTAAGGAATCAAGAATTCATCGAAGGTTGGAGTCCATTGTTATAAATAAAAAAGATAGATTCCATCATCCTCAATTTGGAAATCAAACCCATAAGGAGCACGGAGGAGCATGAAGGATCGATGCAACAAGATATCATATTTGGAGCATCTTCTAGGAGGACATGAAAAGACAAAATCAACAACTTTACATGGAGAATGTTGCTTAGAGAATCATATAGGATAATGTCAGAGGATCAAGGATCATTAATGATGGAAATTCAAGCCATCAATAATTTCTACAAAAGGAATAATCAGAAAGGATCCCTCCATAATGGAACTTAAAAAGAATTTAAGAGGCATGAAAACCCCTCAATCAAATTAATCATCATCAGAGAATGAAACCTAAAGAGAAGTACAATGAATAAATGAATGTGTAAAGTTGATGACAAGGATATCATTAAGATGCACGCCTGAGAATATCCAATGATATACTCAATCTCTTAAGCTTATTTTTTTAGTATATGGAACTATACTTGCCATAGTTCCTCGGGAAGGTACATTGCACATTTAGGATATAAAGCTATGTTCTTGGAAGAAATAAGAGGAAAACATGAGTGGTGGTGGAAACTAATGTAGAAGATAAAATATCCTTCGACTTTTTCTTTGGTTATCCCTTTCTAACAAAGTCCTCACATGGGAAATAGGTAGAAAAAGAGCATGGCAAGGGTGAAGAAAATGTGTACTCTACAAAAGAGATGATGAGACCTTAGACCACTTTTTGGTTCATTATTCATTCACGAAAGAGGTACAGAAGGAAGCATTGCAACTCACTGAAGGTAAATGGCTCGTGGATAGGCATCTATGTAGCAATTTGTTTAGATAAACGATTTAAAGACCACATGGCTCTACCATGTGTAGTTTCTTGGGTTCTCTGGCTTGCTAGGAATGATATGATTTTTTGAAACAAACGCATTCCTCTCATACAATTCATCCACCCACTAAATTATATTTGCAAATAAAGGGGTGTGGAAACCCAACTCAAAGATAAAAGTCATTAAGACTAAGTTAAAACAAACGCATGGTTGGCATCAAAACGTTTTGCATAATATAAATTCAAGACATAATTTGAAATCATTAAGACAAACTCTTTACTGGCATCCAAACGTTTTGCATAAGAAAAATTCAACCTAGAATTTGGTTAGGAATTATAATACCTGAGAGCACGTTGAGAGCAAGGTTCGATAATTTGTCATGCTGAAGACTGATGAAATTAAAGCAAAATCCTATGCGAAATCCTCTGAAAATGGGTGAAATCATGATGAACTACAATGAGACCGATGAATCAAACCAAGGTGGGGGCTCTAACAAGTGTTTTGAGTCTTGTTCGAATAGTATCGGGGATGAAACCCTTTCTAATAGTCTTAGGGTCAGGTCACAAGCTCGGGCACGATTTTTCCATGATTTTTCTTGGATTTTGATCCTCATACCCCACCCAAATACCTAACCCCACACGGTAATACTATATTGAAGTATATTATTAAAAAAAACCCTCCACCCCTTCATATTTCCCAATATATTGACTTGGGTTTTCATTAATTTTTTAACCCCCAATATGGACGAACATGATATAATATTGCTTTCCTAGTGAAGACCCCATGGAACCATGTATCCATCCAGTTATCAAGAAATTTTGGGTGGATGCACCAATCTATACAACACATTTCTTGTTGATAGGTGGTTGTACTCCAGATCTAGGATCAATAAATAAACACATCAAAACTTGTTTTGAAATATTCAAGTCTCTAACTTGGTTTTTATCAATTCCATTCTTGTAATACTCGAACATCCTATCCTTCTATTCATAAATAATAGTTCATTTACCTTGGGCACTTGCAATGTACAATACAATGGTGTCCAATGAAGTGGCCAATGAAATTCAACTAGGTTCTCTTGTACCCCTTAATTCATGGACAAGAGATATCAAAATTCTCAACCCCTCATCAATTTGTGTGTTTATGTTTGGTAGTTGTGGTGGGTTGTGGTTTTTTGTGCCTATGTGTGCTTGTTTGGGGTTTTCATTGTCTTCGGGTTCCATATTAATCATTGTGCTACAATTTAATAAGGGATTTCATATAAATTAGGTTGGTTTTTTAATTAAAATAGAAAATTACAAAAAACATGCAAATAAATAGTTTAAGAAATTAAAAAACAATAAAATAATCACACGCACATGCATGCATTATTGTATATTCATAATAGATTTCCATTTGGTATTGTGAACAATAAGGAAATTTGACAAATGAAGAATATATGACAGAAGAAAAAATGTTTATACCATCAAGAAGGATGATGAAATGATACAATTATTTCCATTGAAGGATGAATACCCTAGAGAAGTGTTTCTAGCATTTGAAAAGTTCCTAAGCATGGTTATAGAAATGAAGTAACATTGTGATGTTGTTTAGAGAAGAGTTGAGAAAGGAATACAACACAATGATGAAGTTGAAAGCTCTTGGATACATGCAATTGTTTAGGACGTGGAATATTTGCTAAACGAGTATGCAGACATTGTGCAAAATGACAATTCCAATGGCTTGTCACCTAAAATGATAATTGTGCATGACATAGACTTGATTTTGGGCATGATGTTGTAATCAAGTTGTGTATAAGATGATTTTGATGAAGAGGGTAAAGTTTAATTGATAGGTAGCATAGTTGTTTCCAAAGGTGTATTGATCAAGGAAAGTATGAGATTGTGTATGGTTTTAATATTGATTACACAAAAGATGGATGGTTATTGTAGAATGTGTATATATAGTCTAGAATTGAATAAGATCACATCCATAAATATATTTCCTTTATTAAGTATGGATATTTTATGGAAAATTTGAGTGGCACCAAATATTGTTTTGAGATAAATATGAAGAGTGGGTATCATTAAACTATAATTAAAGAAGATGATGAATGTAAAGGACTATGAGTAGTTAGTTGTGCAATCTAGGAAGACTAGTGTGGGAAGTACAATTGTGGTACAATAATGTAGTTGATGATAATATTGTTTCTTTTATACACTCGTAGGGCTATGTATCTAGTTGATATTTTGATATACAATGACAGAAAATATGAGCATCTAGAACATTTAGCATTGATGTTTGAGACCCTGGTTAAAAAGGAGTTATGAATTAATTTGAAGAAGTGTGAGTTATTTAAAAAGGAATTGGTGTACCTTGGGTTTATTATTGATCTGGATTTAGGAGCGGAACTAACTGATTAACAGACTGAATACAATAAAGACAGAGATATGAAGAATAGCACAGATATACAATGAACAATATCTTCTATTGAATAATGAAATAGGCTGAAATTATAGAACTGAAACACTTGCTCGAATGGTGGTAGTTATATTTGAGAAGAGATGTAGCTACTAGGCGCATCTGCCTGAGAAAAATGGATTGCAATGATGCTCCAAAGGCCTTTTTGATATTACTCATGATTGCCAAAACCCTAGATATCCAAAACCCTAACCCTAGAAGGTGAAAATCCAAAAGTCATGTGGGTCCCTATGGGTAAGTTGGTATATTAAACTCCATGTGCTATGTCCTCCCTAAATCGACCTGTCAACGATGGCAGTTTGAATAATGCGTGCCATGGTAAGAGAATAATGTGTTCCATAGTGATCCAAAGTATTAAGCTACTAATCAATTTAGTTCATTATTTCTTTCACTGACCAGAATTGTTAGCAAATCCCTTGGTAAATTAGCTGACATAATGCCTCCTCAAAGTTCTTTCCCTCTTTGTTGATTGAATATTGTTTCAGATTGTTGACGAAAATTAGAGAGCATGTCTCCCACAAATATAAAAAGGCATGCAATATCATACATTTTTCCATCGTCATGTTTTCCAATCAAAACTAAACTATTTGAGGATATCTTTATCTTTATCTTAACAAATTCTTAAATTGTCTCAATTCAAATAAATAAATACAAAATGCATTAATCAAGGCATGCATTAGGGGATATTGATCTTTCACACCCTCCTTCAATTTATGGAAATGAAAACTCGAAAGATTCGATGTTGTCCCATGAAAGAGAAGTTTGACTATTTTATTTCACTATTTAAAAAAAAAAAGTTATTAGGTTGCAGTGGTAAAGCTTTTATATTTATATATATAAAGGCTTCTTCAGCGCAATGTAGACAACTTCAAACTTCTTTCTACATGCACTCTTTCATGGATGTGACCGTGGAATCTTATGAGAGATAATATGAGAGTTGAAACCTTGTAATCATAGATGGGATTTGTGTACAATGTTGTAGCGTATCATGCACTATAGGAGGGAGAATATGCCACATTACAAGAGATTGAAGAAGTGTGGGGAGAAAACCTCTCAATTGGGAGTTCAACAGAAAGGATAATTCCAATTTGAAATCCTAAACAAGAAATATGAGATAGCCCTTGGTTTTAATCGCTAGTACTCCCCTCCAACTCAATCAATAAGTTAACCTTGTGATGCAGCCCCCCCCTCCCCTCCTGGGGATTCTACGACCTCCCGTTCTAGGATATTTCAATCTACTGAGTTGGATCGAATCTTTGGTCCCCTGCTAGAACCCAAATCAACTTACAAAGGCCCCCTTCTCTCCTAAGGTGCAGGTTTTGTGGAACCTGCAGACCCTTTCTCCAACGCTCTTGGCACTTTTTAATTCGCAGGTGCTAGCTCCTTCTGCTAGGTCCCTTCCTGCATGTGACCTCGCACTGTGACCTCACGTAAACGCATGATTGTGAAGAGGCCAAAAGTGGTTTGAGAACACACCACTTTTCTCCCCGCAATTCAGCTCTAGTTTCCACGTATCCCTTTGTCAATACCGTGGTTTCAATAATGTCCTACTCTCATATTTTTAATGTATGAGCACTTTCTAGCCTCGCAATCAAGTGTGTGATGCCTCTTGATCAACGAATACAATCTGTCTCTTCTATCTTCCTTCTCTCCAGATCACACATTCTCAGATCCTTACGATCTATCGACGCGTGTCCCTTTCAAATCAACGGTCATGATTTGCTTAACAATTCGGGTTTCAAAGTTTTCAACTCTCAAACATTACTTTCTATGCAATGACTATCCTTCGAAGTGGAAGATATATTGACACATGTCCTCCTCAAATCGATGACCCTAGCCCACTTCGGGACTTCATAAATCTCAATTCTCAACTTCTCCACGCTCACTTTTTCCCGGAGCGTTTTACCCGGAGTACACAATCGGTTGATGCGTGTCCTCCTACAAATCGATGGTCCCAAGCTACTTCAGCTATTTGGGCTTCGGGAGTTTCAACAATCCACCTTTGCTTCCTCTTGAAGCTCACGATCTGTCACCACGCGTCCCTCTGGATATGACGGTCCAGACTCTCTTCGCCTCTTCGGGCTTCAGGACTTTCAAAATCCTATGCACTTGTTCCTTCCGGAGTGATTTCACCCGAAATACACGATCTCTTGACACATGTCTCCCCATTGATCTGACGGCCTCTATCCGCTTCGGCTCTTCGGGCTTTGGGAATTTCAACTCCTGTGCACTCGTTCCTCCCGAAGTGCTTTCACTTGAAGACTCATATATGTTGACACGTACCCTCCTGACAACCAACGGTCGGGATCTTCTTTGGATCTTCAACGATTCCGCTCTCTCCTTCACCACAAAATTCCAAAGTGTTTTCGCTCCAGAGTTTTGGATCTTGCGTCGTCTGTCCCTCTTGAAGATGAATGGTCCCTAATCACTTCGAGACTTTGGAAAGTTTTCTCTCTTGTGCACACAAAGATTTAAGGCCCGTGCACTTTACCTGGATCGGACGATTGTCGATCATTTGTGCTCAGATCCAACAGCTGAGATATGTTCTTCTCCTATTTGCTCTGCTTCTGATGTCTAGACGTAGATCAAATGACCTATATCTCTTCCCACAGCTAATCTAACAGTTGTTGTCGCTCCTCCTCCTAAGCTTCAAATTTCTTCCGACTTGGAAGAGTTAAGTGTTCGAAGGCTTTAGCCCTTGAACTTTCTCTTGTGAACCTGACTATCTTGGGTCTCATCTTCACTTCTGAAAGCATTATCATTTTAGATTTGGGACTTGGAATAAGTCTGTCTCATGCGCACTCCTTGCATTATATCTTCTGAGCTTCAAACTGACTCAAAACTCCAAAAAGGTCTCGACCCTTCCACTTCCTTTTAAAGGAAAACTTCTTGCCCTCCTGGCAACCTCTTGCTCAATGCACACCTTGTAGAGCTCCTTCTTACAGAGTGTTCAGTAACTCTATCTCTCTGTGCCTTCTCTGCACAGTTCCTCCTCCAAGGTATTCAGTAACATTGAAGTTCCTCTTGAGTTTTTTTATTTCTCTAGGGTGTCCTCCTGACACGTTATTTTATAACTCAAAAGAGTTCTAATGTGCACTCCTTGCACTGGCTACAGAACCTCCAATGTTTTGTTATGCACTCCTTGCACAGCCTAAAGAACCTAGAACAATATAACAACCTCAACGGAGACAGATAAGTCTATCTTCATACTGCAGGTGAAACCTATCATACATCTACAACATACATTCATGAAATACATAAACACATAAACAACCATGTGCAAGAAAACTGTTCTCTTTTTCATTAATATGAAAATATGATTACAATATGTGCAGGCTGGACTCTAGCAAATTCTCAACTCTCTCAAGCTCTCTCAAAGAACTATTCTACCTCCTATTTTTGAGCTTTCGATCTTCTCAGACTCTTCTCTCAGAATCCCCTCCTAACTCTTGTCTCTCAGAATCCTCTCAGAGTCATCTTCTTAGAATCCTTTCAGAATCCTCTTCTTCCAAGAGGGATCCTCGAGCTTATCCTCTCTACCACCTTAGTGCCATCACTATCTTATTTAAGACACCTTACCCCTACGACTTCTTACAATAAATGAAAATCCAGACCTGACTAAGATCTAGACCTACTTACAGTCAACCATTAATGTGACCATATCCACTACGTGTAAAAAGTCATGGCTTGGATTTACTCAGCCTTACAACATAAATCTGTATAGGATTATTTCAAATTTAAAAATGGGAGGGCTGGTGCCTCTCCCTTTCTCCAATGTGTGCCTATTTGTTGGCTTGCTGGCGCATCTGCTGATGTGGAAGGATGGTCATGCATCACCTTGAATTAGTCCAAAACACGAAACCCTATAAATTGTAATAGACACTTTGAAAATCATCCAAACTCAATGGGAAAATAGGAACACAAATTTGGAACTTTGGTCTTTCCCCTTCTTTCAAGGTAACAAAATCAATTGTGTTATTGGATTTTCGATTTCTAATGCGTGGAATATTTTTGAGCCAAATATTTTTAAAACTTTCTCTAATCTTCCACTGTTAGCCTTGCCGATAAGTGAAGTTTTTCACTTGAATCACATTGGCTCAAAAATGTATATTTCACACTGTAAAAACCAAAATTCCAAGGACAATATGTCCAGTTGAAAAAGTCTTCATTCTAAAATCAATTTTGATGGTTCTTCATGAGGTTTCCCTAGCAATGTAGGTTTTGATTTTGTAATTATAAAGTACATGGAAGAACCATCCTATGTTGCTATAAGAAATATAGGGTAACTTGCCGAGAATTATTTCCACATTGTGGCAGCCAAGAAAGAAATAAATCAGCCATAAATTTGAGTCCAAAAGTATGAACTTGGAAGAGGACTCAAAACTCAACTAGGATCAATTAAGGAATAAAGAATTCATTGGAGTTTGGATTCCATTGTTATAAATAAAAAAGATAGATTCCATCACCCTTGATTTGTATCTCAAACTCGTAAGGAGCACGAAGGAGCATGAAGGACCAGTGCAACAATATATTCATATTTGGAGCATCCTCTAGGAGGATATGAAAAGACAAAATCAACAACTTTACATGGAGAATGTTTCTTAGAGCATAATATAGGATAATGTGGGAGGACCAAGGATCCTTAATGATGGACATTCAAGCCATCAATAATTTCCACAAAAGGAATAATCAATAAGGATCCCTCCATCACGGCACTAAAAAAAAATTTAAGAGGCGTGAAAACCCCTTGATCAAATTAATCATCATCAAAGAACGAAACCTAAAGAGAAGTACAATGAATGGTTTAATGTGTTAATTCAATGACAAGGAGATCATTAAGATGCACACCTGAGAATATCCAATGATATACTCAAAATCTTAAGCTTATTTTTTCAGTATATGGAACTGTACTTGCCATAGTTCCTCGGGAAGGTACACTACACATTTAGGATATAAAGCTATGTTTTTGGAAGAAATAAGAGGAAAACATGAGTGGTGTTGGAAACCGATGTAGAAGATAAAATATCCTTTGAATTTTTCTTTGGTTAGACCTTTATAACAAAGTCCTCACGTGGGAAATAGGTAGAAAAAGAGCATGGCAAGGGTGAAGAAAATGTGTACTCTACAAAAGAGATGATGAGACCTTAGACCATTTAATGGTTCAATGTTCATTCACGAAAGAGGTACGGAAGGAAGCATTGCAACTCATTGAAGGTAAATGGCTCGTGGATAAGCATCTATGTAGCAATTTGTTTAGATAAATGGTTGAAGGCCAATGTGGCTCTACCATGTGTAGTTTCTTGGATGCTATGGCTTGCTAGGAATGATATGATTTTTTGGAATGGACACATTCCTCTCATACAAGTCATCCACCCACTAAATTGTATTTGCATATAGAGAGGTGTGGAAACCCAACTCAAAGATAAAATTCATTAAAACTAAGTTGAAACAAACGCATGGTTGGCATAAAAACATTTTGCATAATATAAATTCAATCCATAATTTGAATTCATCAAGACAAACTCTTTATTGGCATCGAAATGTTTTGCATAAGATAAATTCAACCTAGAATTTGGTTGGGAATTATAATACCTGAGAGCACGTTGAGAGCAACGTTCGAGAATTTTTCATGCTGAAGATCGATGAAATTTGTGCAAAATCCTATGTAAAATCCTCTGAAAATGGGTGAAATCATGATGAATTGCAATGAGACCCATGATTCGAACCAAGTTGGGGGATCTAGAAAGTGTTTCGAGTATGTTTCGAATAGTATTAGGGATGAAACCCTTTCTAATAGTCTCAGGGGAAAGTCACAGGCTCGAGGACGATTTTTCCATGATTTTTCTTGGTTTTTTATCATCATACTATGCCCAAATACCTAACCCCACCCAATTATACTATATTGAAGTATATTATTAAAAAAAAAACCTTCACTCCTTCATACTTCCCAATATATTGACTTGGGTTTTCATTAATTTTTTAACCCCTAATATGAATGGGCATGATATAATATTGCTTTCCTAGTGAAGCCCCTATGGAACCATGTATCCATCCAGTTATCAAGAAATTGTGTGTGGTTGCACTAGTCTATACAAGTGTGTTTCTTGTTGGTAGGTGGTTGTACTCCAGATCTACTATCAATAAAAAAAGAAATCAAATCTTGTTTTGAAATATTCAAGTCTCTAACTTGTTTTTTATCAATTCCAGTCCTGTAATAGTCGAACATCCTAGCCCTGTATTCAGAAATTATAGTTCATTTCCCTTGGGCACTTGAAATGTACAATACAATGGCGTCCAATGAAATGGCCAATGAAATTCAACTAAGCTCTCTTGTACCCCTTAATTCATGGACAAGAGATATCAAAGTGCTCAACCCCTCATCAATTTGTGTGTTTATGTTTGGTAGTTGTGGTGGGTTGGGGTTTTTTGCACCTCTGTGTGCTTGTGTGGGGTTTCATTGTCTTTGGGTTCCATATTAATCATTCTGTTGCAATTTAATAAGGGATTTCATGTAAATTAGGTTGGTTTTTTAATTAAAATAGAAAATGCAAATAAATAGTTTAAGAAATTAAAAAACAATAAAATAATCACGTGCACATGCATGCATTATTTTATATTCATATTAGATTTCCATTTGGTATTGTGAACACTATGACAATTTGATAGATGAAGAATAGATGATAGAAGAAAAAATGTTTATACCATCAAGAAGGATGATGAAACGATACAATTATTTCCATTGAGTGATGAAGACCCTAGAGAAGTGTTTCTAGCATTTGCAAAGTTCCTAAGCATGGTTAAAGAAATGAAGGAACGTTGTGATGTTGTTTAGAGAAGAGTTGAGCGAGGCATATAACACAATGATGAAGTTGAAATCTCTTGGAAACATGCAATTTTTTAGGACATGGTATATTTGCTAAAGGACTATGTAGACATTGTGGAAAATGACAATTCCAATGGCTTGTCACCTAACAGGATAATTGTGTGTGACATAGACTTGATTCTGGGCATGATGTTGTAATCAAGTTCTGTATAAGATGAGTTTTATGAAGAGGGTAAAGTTTAATTGATAGGTAGCATAGTTGTTGTCAAAGGTATATTGATCAAGGAAAGTATGATATTGTGTATAGTTTCAATATTGATTACACAAAAGAGGGATGGTTATTGTAGAATGTGTATATATAGTCTAGAATCGAATAAGATCACATCCGTAAATAAATTTCCTATATTGAGTATGGATGATTTTTTGGAAAATTTGCGTGGCACCAAATATTATTTTGAGATAAATATGAAGAGTTGGTATCATTAAACTATAATTAAAGAAGGTGGTGAATGGGAAATTTCATTCAATACAAAAGGATTATGAGTAATTAGTTATGCAATCTAGGATGACTAGTGTGCAAAGTACAATTGTGGTACAATAATGCAGTTGATGATGATGTTGTTTCTATTATAAACTCACAAGTTTATGGCTATGTATCTAGATGACATTTTGATATATAATGACAAAACATATGAGCATCTAGAACATTTAGCATTGATGTTTGAGACCTTGGTTAAAAAGGAGTTATGAATTAATTTGAAGAAGTGTGAATTATTTAAAAAGGAATTGGCATACCTTGGGTTTATTGTATACCAAGAAGGTTTTTGCATGGCCTAAACCAAGTAAAATTCATTCAAGTTAGGGGCTCTCATGATATTTCAAATTTATACATGAAGTTCACCAAGAAATACCATATCATTATCTTAAATATTTTTAGCACACATTTATGAAAAGTGACATAACATGGACGAAAAATATATTACTATCATATTGCATTTTACTTTCAACAAAACATAGAAATCAAATTGAAGAGGCACTGAAAGCTGGAACGAAACCAAAATTTGTAACGTGACCAAACCTCGAGGATTCCCAAGGCCTTACGAATATGGAAGGCATTTCGAGGTTCATTAGTTTATTCAAATGGGCCATAATTCTAAAGAAAAGAAGAGAAATCAATCTTTCATTTTAGTAATATAGGAATTCAATATTCCATGCATCGAGAAAGAGATCAAGCACTCAAGGAGAGTAGAAGAGCCATGTTGAGTTGATTAGGATTCAACTTCTTATGATTATTGTGGAATCTAATGGGACTGATTGTTTGCATGATCTCCATGAGACAGTTGTTGATCCAAGACTCATGAGATAGCCTGAATTTTATACTTCATTTTGTTTATCCTCGTCAAAGTTTGAATCAGGATATCCGATCAAGTTGAAGTCATCCACCTTGAGATCTGGAGCTTTCGCTCTTATATGTTTGTCTCAGACTTTTAATGTAACATGGCTTAAGTAGTTGTTAGCTTTTATTTCGATAAGATAGGTAATCGAAGGGAACCCTATGAGCCCTCTGGTATAAGTAGAGGTGTTGTATGCCCAAATGAGGCTGCTGAATACGATGATAGTTGCAAATTAGCTGAGTATTGTTATAGTTGCAAGTTAGTTAGAGATTGTTGAATGTTGATATAGCTTAGGTACATTTGAATGAATATAACAGAGAAATATTGATCCAAATGCGTGGTGTCGTTATTGCTTGTCTATCTGACTGAATGGTAGGTTTTTTGTTTACATTCTACTCTCTGTTATTTTGGGTATTCATGCATGCGTGAATTATGCTAATGAATGCATGAGTTATAGTGTTGAATGTGTGAATTCATGGTGAACTTTATGAATCTCTAAAACATTAGATACGTTTCACTTGTTTCTCTTCCACGAGCTTACGCAAGGAGTGCGTATTCTCTGTAAGGAGTGCATTGACAGAGTCTGATTCGACTCAGAGATCAAGAGAGATAACATGGAATTTGTATGCAGAGTGTGCATATCATCCGCAAGGAGTGCGTCGACAGAGTCTTTGAATCAGAAGCTCAGGAGGAGTAGTTCGAGAAATCGTTCACAGAAGTGCGTATGAAGATCTATTGCAAGGCGTGTATAGATCCAAAATCCGACTAAGTGTCGAAGAAAACCCTCTGAAGAGTTTAAGGTTCGAAGAAGGAACAAGCTCAGAAGAGATAGCGGCAAGAATTATTTAATAGGGAGGAGCCCTTTAAGATTCCCCAAGCTAATGTGCAAGATTCATTCAGGAGGAAGCATAATCGTTCCAGTCCGTTAGATCTGAGAAGAGTTGCAAGGGAGTTAGTATTGGAGTCCTTTAACACCTCGAGTGTTCAGAGGTTGGAAGGTGTCGTAAGTGTGGGATCGCCGAAGTCCCGTGGCTGCAAATTGAATCTATGTCATCGGTATCAAGAAGGATACGTGGCGCTCGATCTATAACTTCGAGTACAAAGCACTTCAGAGGAAAAGGGTGTTTGGAACACTCGGAGCTCTCGAAGCTGGAGTCCCGAAGTAGATCACAATCATCAGTTGTCAGAGAAGCACGGACTGTAGATCTGGTCCGGGTGACTTTGCAGGTTCAGAGTTCATGGAAAGATAGGTTTAAGCCCACGATTTTAAACCAGGGTCACGTGGAGGACTCTGTGGGTACTCAGAAACTCTCAAAAAGGAGATTTCACACCCAGAAGTTAAGACTTTGACCTGTGGAGAAGATAGAAGAGGTTCAACACGAACCTGTGAGTTGATTCAACTCCTGAAGTCGATCGATCCTAGACCGAGAGGCCACGCAGCCCCTGGGGAGAGTAGGGGGTCTGCATTAGTAGGTGTCTAGAGCTGGGTGACTATGGTCATGTTGAGCCTGGTTTTCTTCCATAGTGGCAGCAACAGAGTCCTAAGCAACAACAAAGTCCGTGATAGGGTCTTCGTCCATGGTGGTGGTGGAGTTTTGCCCCAAATGGTACTCCAGAGGTAAGGCTTCTTCTTCCACTATGCAACCCATCACAATTGACTCTTGAAAGGGACGGGTGGTGCAAGTGGTGGGCTGGTCCTCCAGGGCGGTTGAAGGTAGGAAAGGCAGGAATTCTGCCCAATTGGGCGAAATTTCTTCTTTCATTGGGCATCCACCATGGAGACTCTCGGTGCTAGGGGGACGAGGCTCTTGTTGAGCCTGTCTGAACCAATTTTTCCTAGAGGAACTCAAATGGTCCCTGTCTGGAACGAGGTCTCAAGAGGCATGTCTCAGGCTATAGTGAGTGCCATAGAGACCCTCTGTAGTAGGAGGCCAAGGCTCTCTAGGAGCCTGTGCAGACCAGTTCTGCCCCAAAGAGCTCGGATGGTCCCCGCTTGGTGTGAGAGCCTGAGAGGCAGGCCCTGGGCGGTTGTGCCGGCCAAACCTGCTATAGTAGGTCGACCCTCGTCGAGGCTTGCCTCTTTCTCGTGGCATGGCTGCATAAAGCAGCAAGCTAGCTGAAATTCCGGTTGAGCAGGCTGAATCTTGGAGCAAAATTAATAGAATGATGCTAAGATTTGGGCACAAGTGCCCCATATAAAACTTCTCGCATGGTGAAAAGACCAATAGGGCGGAAGCATTGATGGCTCCGGTAGCCATTAGTGCAGGTGTAATGGCCATAACCAAAATCATACTGAAGCCGAGGAGCCGAGCTTGGGCTTCCATGAAGGCCCAGTGCACTAAACCTTGGCTCTCATGCAAACTGACCATCATGACTGGACAGGGGGGTAGGGTTGCGGCGAGGGGCTTTAACTGCTCTCGTAATCGCCCCATTCATTAATGCATGTGACCCATGTGTCACCCCATCCGTAGAATTTTTTACTTAAA
>JASDQU010014778.1:220408-231984 GCA_032191745.1 Picea mariana | reverse complement strand
AGTAAGAATCCTTTTTGTGGATCAATGGAGAGCTTCTTGTGAATATCTAGTGGAGTATTGATGGAGAGCTTCTTGTGAGAGCATCCTATTGGTGTGGATCTCTTGAGCATGATTGAAGATCTATTTCGAGGAAGAGAGCGAGAGGAGGATCTCATGGACACATCAAAGTTTCATCAATGTCGGAGATCTTGACGGCTCAAAACAATTTTCTGGCAATTTTGGTAATTTACTATTTTTGGCAGTTTTTCGGGTCCTAAACTTCGAGAGCCGTTTTGAGGCCCTAAATGATGTTTTTTTCGGTATGTAGCAGTCAAGATATTTCATCATGAAATTTTCATCAACAATTGTAGTCCTCGGATAGATCTTTCCAACGAGCTATAGTACGCCTAAAACGAAGATCGTATGCAAAAATTACGACCCCGAGAAGTTGATGTACCAACTTACCCAAATGGGGCCCACATGACTTTTGGCGCTTCATCTCCCAGGGTTAGGTTTTTGGATGTCTAGGGTTTTTGACATTCTTGTTTATTGTAAAAATGCCTTCAGAGCCTCATTGTAACCATCTTCTTGTGAATGCGATTAGCTGTCACATCTCTTCTGAGAGATAAGCTTCCACCATTCTAGCAAGTCTTTCACTCTGTATTTTTACAATCTCTGTACATTTATTTCATTAATAGAAATCATGTATTACTGTATCTTTTTGTTTATGGTTGCATCTCTAATACATTTATGTTATGTTATTGGATATATGCTATATCTCTTTGCATTTCTTTATTATATCTCCGCTCTCATTTCATGCCGAAAATAATCTGAATCATAGAAGATTAAAAATCCAGAATCAACAGGCGACAATAGAAATACCCCAAGAAGAAGAATACTTCAGAAGATCAACACCATTCCGAAGATCCTCCACATCCAGGTATCAAACTATTTTTCTTGGTTTATGTTATTCTTGTAACATTTTTTGGCACAAAGCTATAAACTATAGAGCCTATGCCAAGAACAAAAGAAACTATGAAGGATACTCAAACAATATCTATCCCAAAATGTCTCATGAAGAATATGATAGAACTTACAATAGTTTTGATTCTTTCAGTAATGAAGTAGAATTCCATATATGCAACAAGTTTGGACACATGGCCAAAGATTGCAGATTGAATGTTCCTCCAAGGGAGCCGAAGAAGAATATCAACAGTCACATACAGGGACCACAAAAGATATGGAGAAGGAAGCAAGATCAAATCAACATTGAAGAATGATCGCTTGCTCTACAAGCCCAACATTGGAAGAGTGACTGGTATGTTGACAATAGATTTTCTAAGCATATGAAAAGTGACAATAACATGTTTCTAAATTTGAAGAAAGAAAGAGATGGATCAGTTTCGTTTGCCAATGATGAGTCTACAAAAATTATAGGAAAAGGCAATATCAAGCTTGGAAGCAAAGATGCCAAAGTAGAAAATGTACTACTTGTCAAATATATGAAGCACAATCTGTTGAGTGTGAGTCAAATGTGTGATCAAGGACACATACTTTTGTTGGACTTAGAAATATGTGAGATAAGAAAAGAAGGATCATGTAAGTTAGTGGCCACAACAATAATAACTCTGAACAACATATACATCTTGAAGGAAATTGAAAAAGAAAAATGTTGTTTAGGAAAAGGAAAATGAAAGTTGGCTCTGGCACAAAAGAATGGGTCAGATGAAATTTGACAATATTTTCAAAATCAATAGAAAGGAAACAGTAAGTGAAATCCATGAGATCTCATAGCCAACAAACACTTTTTGTAAACACTGTCTACAGGGAAAACAAACCAGGACCAGTTTCAAGTCAAAAGAGTACTCTACGAAAAAAACATTGGAGATTGTACATACCGACATATGTGGACCAACAAGAAAAAAAGGGATTAAATGGAGAAAAATACTTTATGGTACTAGGTTATGACTACAAAATAATGAATGCAATTAGATTTCTCAAGAAGAAGTCAAAGTCATTCAAAAACTTCAATATATACAAAGAAATGGTTGAAACTGAGACAAAATTGAAAATCAAATGTTTAAGATCAGATATTGGTGGAGAGTTTACATCAAAGGGATTTACAGATTTATGTGGCAGACATGGAATAAAAAGACAATTCTTAGCAGCTAGGACATCGTAACAAAATGGAGTCACTGAAAGAAACAACTGAACAATACAAGAAATGGCCAGAACTATGTTGAAAGATTCCAAGTTGGGTGACATCTTTTGGGTACATGTAGTACATACAACAATTCATATTCTGAATAAAGGAATGCTCAGAAGTAACAATGATAAGACTCACTACGAGCTATGGAAAGGAAGACCAACACATGTGAAGCATTTCAGAGTATTTGGAAGCAAATTCTACATCAAGAGAGAAGATGGCAGGATTGGAAAATTTGACTCCCGAGTTCACAAAGACATATTTGTCAGGGATTCAAGCAAAATCATGGCATATAAGTGTTTCAATATGAGACTTAGCAGAATCGTGGAAAGCATAAATGTAAAGATTGACTAGAAATATGTACGTAAGGTCAAATAAGGAATCAAGGATCCATAAGAACAAAATGACGAAGAAGATTTGAAAGAAGAAGAAGTAGAAGAAGAAGCAACAGAAGAAAAAGAGCAGGAAAAATCAGAACAAGAATATGAGTAGCAAGATCTTCAGATATCTCCAAAGACACTTGGCCAATGAGTGCAAAAAAATAATCCACCAAAGAAAATTATCGGGAATAAAGATGCAAGAGTTGAAACCCAAAGAATAATACGTTCACTAGAACAACAACATCTAGCACTATTATCCATAGTTGAACCAAGAAGTTTTGAAGAAACCAATAGTGATGAACAATGGATCAAGGCTATGGATGAAGAATTGGATCATATAGAGAAGAATGACACATGGGAATTGGTTCCAAGGCCGAATAACAAGAACATAATTGGTACAAAGTGGGTGTTTAGGAACAAATTGAATGAGGACAAGCACATAACCAAAAACAAAGCAAGGTTAGTATGCAACGAATATTCTCAAATTGAAGGTATATATTTTGAAGAGACCTTTGCCCTACTTGTTAGGATGGAAGAAATTAGATTAATTTTATCCTATGGAAGTTCTAAAAGAATCAACGTATATCAGATGGATGTAAAATCAACTTTTCTAAATGGAGAATTAGAAGAAGAAGTCTACATCGAACATCCTCAAGGGTTTCTACTATCAGAAAAGGAAGATTATGTTTGCAGATTGAATAGAGCATTGTATGGACTCAAAAAAATCCCCAGGGCATGGTATTAAATATTGTACATGTATCTACAACAAAAAGGATCCAGGAAGGGAAATGCAACCAACAATCTCTACATAAAAATAGATTGAGACAATATATTGATAATTGAAGTTTATGTAGATGATATTATCTTTGGGAGCGATGATGACAGGTGTTACAACAAATTTTGCCTCACCTCATGAAAATTTATTAGATGGACTTTCGATTTCCTTATGCAAACTTGAAGTCCCATTTTGTACCTTCCAGAGCCAAAAAAGCACATTTTTCCACATATACGTGCCCTATCGGTTAGAAAACAAGCATATATGTAGGTTTCTCCACTACAGCCAGTGTACATTGGATTGGGTGCTGAAAATTAACAATAATGTCGGGTTTCCATGCCATGTCATGAGATCCATGATCCTTGACCTTCCATATACTAGAAATGATCCGACTCGACCCTTCAGTTCCATTTGAAGGATATAAATTGATCCATATCCAAGCATTGAAAGGAGATTCAACAATTCAACTTTGAGAGCAGAGACACTCTGGAGAAATTTCACTTCATATTGAATCTGCATCCCTTTATCCTTGAAAGTCCGAACTCCTTGTTCATCCCCCGAGCTCTTCCTTCTTTGTGATGGAGAACCTCATTGAATCCTTTATATGGGATTTCCTTTGGTGGAGGATTGAAGTGGTGGAGGCCCAGCTGGAGGGACTTAGTTTCTTGGTTCCAATATGTGTCGTTACAAAAGTTTGTCACATATATACTTCTATTGATTATTTTAATAGAAATACTTTTTTCTCGTCCAATTGATGTCTTGCAAATATTTGAATTATTATTCCATGGGTGTATTTGTCATGTATATTAATGGATTATGCTAATATATATGCTAAAATTATATATTATACATTATATATTATCAATATATGCTGGCATATATTGGTTGTTGAGGACACGTTGTAGGTATAGATCTTTGAGTTGCATCCTCAACGATGGTATTCATCGAATGTCCGGACGAGGTAGGCTCTTGGCATTGTCTCATTAGCATTTCATTTATATAGCAGATTTGGGATTAGAGTTGATTTTTTCGTGTCATTCCGTCTGTTTTGGTTTACCCCATGCCATAGAGAGATTTTCCTTGTAACATAATTGGCGACCATATTGGGGATTGATCTTTTTTTGGGGGGTTTGGAGTGTTTTTCTCCTTGAGTTTCTCTCTATTAGCTTGAGTTTCCTTGTCGCTTGATTGCTTGACAACCTATTTTTAATTTTCATCTAAGTTTCTTGTCTTAACCCTTGCCTTGACAGTGTTTTATTGGGTATACTCAGTTTCTTCTTTGACAGACGTGTACATACGCGAGCTGTCCTCCTTTAGGGTGCATGCATACACAATTTTTTCTCAAATGACCGCATACATCAGCTCTTTAGTCTTGCTAGATGAGTTTGATGTTTGCTAGGTGAATTTGGTTGGTTACTGAGTCTTCTCAGGTCTCTGTCCTGACTGTTAAGTGCTTACAGAGTGATATGAAGCCTTATTATTGTTGAATTTTCGGGCGATATTATTTTTTATCATAGTTTTCATTAATTGTCCTTGCACATTGGTATAAGTGTTTGCTTCTTGCTATCCTTCTTGGCTTGTCTCTTTTTTCTTGCAATAAGGTTTGCATGTGAAGCTTCTACTCAATCCTTTCATTTTCTTTTCTTTATATCAAAAATACAAAAACATTTGCTCATTTTGCATTATGGCATTTTCTCTTTTGATTACTTTGCATTGATTTTGACACATGTGGAGATATTGCATTTTATTGAAATTGTAGAGATTGCATTGGAAAATTTTCATTTAGAAGCATACCATCTCTTTGAAATTCAAGACTAGCGCTTACTAGTGTTTTTATATTTTCTTCTTTTATATGTCAAGTCGTAATACCATCAGTGTCATGACCACACCCCTTGAGTAAGCAAAAGCCATTAAAATTAACATTGATGAATTAAAATTGATTAGAAACGATTTTATTTTTCAGTGTACACAAACAATTATAGGACACAGGGCCTTGGAATATGATTTTGTGAGTAAAATTATCCAAGGCTATTAAACTAAACATATGTGTCCGACCAAGGAGTGGTGAAACCCATTATGTATTTAGTGACGTCAGGAGGCTCCGCTCATACCAGAGTTAAGCATGAGGTCGTGTGAAGTTGGTTGCAGAGATAACCCTCTAATACCTTCTTAGTGTCAGAGATATTTCTGGGGTTCTATTTGTATTTGGGGGTCTTGCTAATACATTTACCTCTGTGATAGGTGGTGCTTTCAATATTTTGGGCTTTGCTACCCTACCCATATGGTGGACCAGACTTACGACTATTCGCCTGCACATTGGTTATATTGTGATGACTCTAGTTTCTTGACATAGGTAGCCACATAGGTTAATTGTAGAGGTTATTCTGCAGGTACCCTGAGTCAGATAAGGGAGAACAACACACATCCTGTATGGAGGATTACCTCTCTGGGGGGATCTGACTGACTAGTCTGTTAATCCCACGAGGGCCCTTATAACTGATTATGATACCTCTAATCTTTTGAAGGGAGTCTCAGGCCCCTCTTGGGTGAGACATAGCTACTATAGTGAGAGAGGCCCCTTTTCAACCACTATATCTTGTTTGTGTGTCTTGGAATGTTTTCTTTATTTTGGTGTGCTCTCTGATTATTAGTTGGCCATAGGATTTGGTTTTATATCTCAAGTATTGAGTCATCGTGGAGAAACACCAGCCTCCTCACAGGTCTCACAATTTGTTGAAGTTACCACCACATATTGAGTCTTTAATGAAGTTACCTTCTAAAAGGCATAAAGTTAATAAATGTGGTAGATACATATCCACCTCCTAGACTTGTGATCATCCAATTATGAGTACTGATTCAAACCCGAATGTCACAGGGAGTCCCTCGACTCCTATATATTTTGTTATTAGTGTGATCCCTTCGACTCCTTCAGCCTCAATGGTTGGGGTGTCAGATATCCCTACCTCTACTGCTACACAACTTGTGGGTTCTACTCAACCCATGGGAACGAACCCTTTCAGATCTCTTTTTGGTAATCCAAGTTACAATTCTCATTCAATACCTTCGGTCTCTAATCCATTTTATTTTGGTATTCCCAACATGACATCACAACTCTCATCCTCCATTCCGTTAGCTAATGCGAATCCTAGTTTTGGACATGGGGGCATGGCTCCTCCGTATGCTCCTCTCTCGTTTGGTGGAGGCCATATTCCCCAAATGAATCCTATAGTTGGAGGTTGGAATCCTTTTTCTTTTGGGCCTAATCCTAGTCTCAATGCTCCTGGATGGAGTGCTCAATCGGGCGGAAAAGTCACTTCATATATTCCATCCTTTATCCCCTCTTCCTCCATGTCGATTCCAACAAACACATTTATTATGGCGAATACCCCTTTGTCCTCTGGAGTTCCATCCAGAGGGATTCAATTTCACACTATGGGAAACCCCCAACCCGAAGCCCTTTCAACCAGGGGCAATGTATATAACCCTCATTATGCCACTCCCGCAAGTATGGTGCCCATAAAACCTTTTATGAATCATTTTGGAGGAGGATATTATCCTACCAGAAATGGCCATGGAATATACCAGAACCCTGGATGGCCTGGAATCCCTCAATACCTATCTTTCCCGAGAGCATGAAATCAGACGCCACAACCCCGAATCCCTTTTCTTTCCATGCTTAATCTGACAAATTTGTCAAAATTAATGAATGACCCTATGCGTCACGATCTGTTATGGCCCCCCGTCCCCACTAAGATTCCTTCAGACATTCCAAAATTCGAAGGCAAGACTGGCGAGGATCCAGGTGATCATGTCACTACTTTTAATGTTTGGTGCTCATCTAACTCCCTTAATGACGATTCTATTCATTTGAGGATATTTCAATGCATCCTCATGGGGGTCTCCGCGAAGTGGTACATTGAGATACTGGGGGGAACATATGGAAAATTTAATCAGATGGTTTTGGTATTTCTCAACCACTTCCAGTTGTCGGTTCATTACGATGCCGACATAGAATTTTTTTCGGCCCTCTGCCAAGATAAAGCCATGCATATCTCAGACCATATCCAAGAGTGGCATAGAAAAAAGAGGTTGATCAAATCCTACATTCCTCCAGAGTTTCCATTGGAGTGGTTCCTTAAGTTCTTATTACCTTATATTTTGAAGGATGTTTTTGCATCCAGAGTAACATATGAGGAACAAGTGATCTGAAAATAGAAGGCTAACTTGTGATGCTATGCAAGCACCCTCTACTTCATGAAAATAAACTTTACAGGACCTTGCTTCATGTGTTAAAATATGCAAGATAAAATTATGTGCCAAGTTCATGAATCTTCTTGTAAATGTTTATGTGTGGGGAATTGTTCTTTTAGATGGTTAAATATGTACTTTCAATAAATACACAACAAATGTAACTTGCAGAAAATAAACCATCAAACTCACAACAAAAACAAGATGATAAAGGAGTTCACCCCTCTCCGGGCTACATCTCCTTGAGCCTCCATCAATGGACTTGGATCTCTGGGATTAATTTGTCAAAGATTCTTTTACAAGATTCTGCTCAACTCCAATGGAAATTTTGATTGTACCATTGGGATCAGAATACATAAAAACCCGAAAAATGACTAATAAAACTCTGAAAATGGATCATGGCTCATCCGGGCATGACCCCTTCTACATGTGGCCATAAGCTTCAGTGAGCTTCTCTTTGGAAAAAACACCTGTAAAAGTCCTCAAAATCCTCTGAAATCTGTCCCAATGAGTTTAGAGCATAACAATTAGCCAAAAATGACTATTCAGTCACAGAAAACAAATTTGGACTCACCAAAACATGACCTCAATCAATGAGGGCTTCAAGCTCCCTGAAGCTTCTTGAAACTTAAATGGTTAAAAGCCTACAAAATAAGTCTTCAAATGGCTTTGAAAATAGTTCCAATGGATTCAGAACATCCAAAAACCCCTAGCTGGGCTTTTACGGCACCTCATTCGGCCAAAAAATGAAGAAGATAGGCCTCCTGCCATTCTCTTCCTTCAAGCTTGTTGTCTCTGGTTCGCCAAAACGCACCTCTGTGTGCTTTGAACCTAGCACACATGCAATTTAAAGCGTGAAAACCCAGCACCAGGCGCAACCGTGCTAAAGGTGCAAATTGTAGGACAGTTATGGGCACGCCATCCCCTAACCGCCTAGCACCTGGGCACATGAGGGTCCATACGACCACATGCATTTACAAAAGGGCTAACCATTTTTCCAAACAAATGGAACAATGCCAAATGGTGCGTCGTTTAACAACTGTTTGAACCATATAAAAAAAACACGTGCGCATTCCTGTGTAACAAAAGGTCATATGAATACAACACATGAAACCACGGGCTATATTTGAAACACCCACGTGTTCCCCATTTACCAACAGGCATGGTCACATACATATAACAAATCATATGACCATGGGTCGGGGCTAAGCCCCGGCCTGACCCCCCGCCAACTATTACATAGCATAAATTCAAATACAATTGAAAACATATGGTTAATAAGAACCAATGTATGGCGCGCTGGTAGGGAGGCCATTGCCAAAGCTTTACACCGGTGGGGAGGTCCGGGGTTCGACTCCCACGGACTCCATAAAATTTTAATAAACAACCCAACAGCCAATACCGGGGTGCCACGTGGCAGCCCATGACTGGGCCACATGGCACCTTACCATTGATCAAAATATATGCCACATGTTGCATTTCGATTCGACCAACTGTCAGCCACATCACCTCTGACACGTCAGCGTACAGACGTACAACCCTACCACATCATCCTGTACGAACTGTACAGTCAGCGTCCCTTTTTTTCCCTGTTTGACATTCCGAACAGATTCCAATATCTCTCTCTCCTGACGTCCGTTTGAGACAAAACGAGTTGCGTTGGGTTCGCAACGACGAGGGCTACACTCTCATTCATTTTGAGGCAATTCCGAGAATGTTGATTTTTGAGCTAAAATTTGACCCCTGGTCCAGATTTTGATCAACAAGATATTTTCAAATCCCAGCAATTGGACCTCATATATGCTCAAACTAGGATGTTGTATGAAATTATTCCTGATGCATTGTGGTCAAACTATGACCCTAGAAAAAATCTCGGGCCTCATTTCGACAACATCATAGGCTTTGCAAATGCTAAGTCTATAGATTTGGTGATGAACCCATTGAAAGATTTGTCTCTAATCCAACTTGTAGAAGCACAAGCTTCGAATTCATCCTCCACTCCCACTCAGTTGGTGGATGTGCATTCTGTATAGTCATAGGCTAACCCAAATGGTAACCAACAACCTGGAGGGAATAGAAGGAAAGGACAAGGTAATAATCATAAGCGTGGGAAAAATAATAACAAAGCCAAGGATGACACTAACAATGATAGATTGAATAATAATGTCAGTGAGGGAAAGAAAGAAAAATGGAAGGTGAAGTTTCCTTGTAAACTTTGTAAATATGATCACCTTACCCACCTATGCCCCAAAATCGAGGAAGCCTTGAGGCTCTTATCACAGCCGCCCGCTGTGCTGACAAATCCATTTCTGGATAATCAAAAAATGGCCTCGGGAGCTCTAACACTAGAAATGAGTTGAGTGGGAGTCAAAACCTCTCTTCACATGAAGGTGGAAATCTATGTGTCAATATGGTCAAGTCTCAGATTGATGTAGCCACTCGATCTCATGATTGCGATTCTTCACAGACTGTTGTAGGTTAAGAGTCTCCTCCTCCTCCATAAACACCCTTGCATATAGAAAATATAAAACCTCTACCTCGTATTTCGAAAGGAGTACTAAAGCGCTCTGCCCACAATCCTAATGCCAGAGATGCTCATAACTATTTGATTATTGAAGATCTAGGTCAAAGCCCTTGTTTGATGTCGGATTTGGAGGTGCTCCGGACATGTCCTCTATAGAGGAACACCTTTTTACCCACTTTAGGATCTCTAAACCTTTGTGGCTTTAAGGTTATTAAGTTTTACGTCACGGATGTTAGGCCTCTCTTACCTTACCATGTGGCCTTTCAAATCCATGTGGAGTACACAAAAAATACCATCAAACACATTGTAATTGATGAAGGTACTACGACGTGCGTGATGTCCTTGACATGTGGGAAATCCATTGGCTCTCTGACTCTGTCCCAATATATGACTGTGTTGACATCATTTGATGGGCGTTCGTTTTGACCCCACAAAATTCTTCTCTCTTTTTAGGTCCAGTTAGTTGGAAAGACAGTGGAGGTTGATGTCGAGGTGGTTGATGTGCCACTTGAATATAATTTACTACTAGGGCGTAATTGGACTTATGCAATGACAACAGTCATGTCATGTATTTTCCACACTTTATGTTTTCCTCACGAAGGGAAAATAGTGATGATTGATCATTGTCCTTTACGCATGCTAGTCCTAATTCATTAATTGGACCTTCGATCCCTATGATCGACAATTATCAGTAGGAAACTGAGGATGTTGGTGTCAGAATGTATTCCTCTCTCATGTGTAGCTTTGATTTCATGGAACCGATTCATCACATTCATGCCATTTCCAGTGAGTCTTCATCGTCGATGAGGTCCGTTCCTTTCATACTTCGTATTTCAGTGACCCTTGGAACCTACCTTCCCCGACTATGTCATACAAAGGTTAGTCGCACATTGGGATGTGAATGCCACTGTCAGTGAAAAAAATTGCGTATCAATCTAATCTTGACGCTACTGTTGAACCAGATCCTTTATCCTCACAGAAGGATGAGGGAGATCATGTTCTAGATCCCATATGGGTTGTCCAATATTCTTGTTCGCATGATTTCCTCAATGATACTTTACCCTCAGATGAATCCATCTTAGAGGCCATGTATGGTCCTAATAGGCCTTGGGATGATATGCATCATTGCTCCTATTTCCTATTAGATCCTGTAAGGATCGAACATGATGACTTTATATCTACCTTGAGTGAGATGGTTAGTCACATTGTGGTTCCATTAGATACACATGGTATTTATGGCGAAGGAAACATGGTGAATATTTATTCTATCGTCATGATCGACATCTCTCGAGTTCTTGGAAAAATTGAGAATGTATATATTGGTGCAAATTGTTCGCCTGGAGAAATTCAGATCCACACCGATCTCTTCAAATAATTTCATGATGTATTTTCTTGGTCATATGAAGAGATTCCAGGGATCGACCCCAACATTTTCAAACATGAGATTAAGACCTATATGGATGA
>JASDQU010014778.1:183036-207231 GCA_032191745.1 Picea mariana | reverse complement strand
GTAAAGTAAAGTTTGATGAAAATGCTAGTCTCTTGTTGTTAAAGTTAAGGAAGGTTTGCAGGTTGAGGTACAGGTTGGTGCATGGTTGATGCACTTGTTTATGGTACAAGTTGATTACAAGTTGTTTGGTATAGGTTGGTGCATGGTTGATGCACTTTTTTATGGTACATATTGATTACAGGTTGAGGTATAGGTTGATGCATGGTTCAAGTTATTGGTACATGTTGTTTGGTGCAAGTTGATTGGTACAAGTTTACAGAATTATATATCACAGTGATAGTGTGACAATAGTTTCATCATTCCACTTATACGTCAGGGCAGTTGGAAGGGGCAAGGACATGTGGTTATAGACACCTTCTGGTTGTAGCTCGAGAACATAGGGGGTTGTGGCCTCCTTCTGGTTGTAGCCAAAGAATTGGGGAGTTGGAGAATCCCTCAGGTTGTATCTTGAGAAACTAGGGGGTTGGAGCCTCCCTCCAATTGCAGCTAGAAAACAAAGGAAGTTGGTGCTTCCAATGAATTTAATTCTTCAAGACATATAAGAAAAAGCATCATGTGGTTTTCTCCGGCTTTGGGTTTCCACGTAAAAACACTGGTGTACTGTGTATGATTGTTCATTTGTTCATTGTTTATTTACTCTACAAATATTGGATGATAATGATATATGGATATAACACTTGCATTATATGGTTAAAAAGGATTAAATTTCTCTATTACTGATTCACCCCCCCTTTTCAGTAATCCAACAATTGGAATCAAAGCAGGTTCCTTCAGAAATCAGTTTAATCACTGAAAGGTAGATCATGGAGAGAAACAACATGTATAAAAATGGAATACCACAATTTGATGGACATAATTATGCATTTTAGAGCATAAGGATGCAAACATATATACAGGCACATGGATTTGAAATTTGGCAATCAATTGTAGAAGGATACACAACACCAACAGTTCCATTGACAAATGACAAAGTAGTGAAACTCAGTCAGAATAATTCCAAAGCCACAAATGCACTTTTGAATGGTCTTAGAGAATCAATATTCACCAAAGTTGCACATTGTAAATCCACTAAAGATATTTGGGATAAAATTCAAAATATTTATGAAGGAGATTAAAAAGTGAATTAGCAAAGCTTCAAACTTACAGAGGTCAGTTCGAACAACTAAATATGAAGGAAGTTGAGAATATTGCAGCTTAATTTTTACGATTCGATGAAAAAGTAAATGCAATATTGGGATTGGGAGAAGAAATCAAAGAATTTGTAATTGTTCAAAAGGTACTAAGATCTCTTCCTGTGAGATTTGACCCTAATATATCAACACTAGAAGAAAGAGCAGATCTAAACTCAATAATCATGGGCGAACTACATGGAATCTTCACAGCATATGAAATGAGAACTGAACAAGAAAATCTAGATATAAAATAAGCATCCTTCAAAGCATCCAAAATTTCAAAGAAAAAGGGAAAGAAAGAATAAAAAGAACATAGAAGTCGCAGTGGCATCTCATAAGATGATGAAGAAGTGACCAACTTTGTCAAAAGATTGAACAAGGGAACCAACAATAGGTATAGAGGTAAGCTTCCTTTTATTTGTTTAAATTGTGATGGTATTGGTCATTTTGCTAAAAAATGTCCTCATAAGAAAAAGAGAAATGATGAATGTTACTCAAGTAGAAAACAAACATATAAAGGCAAAATAACTACAAAGAAAGTTTTCAAGAAAATATTATGCACCAAAGAAGACATCTCATCATCAGATGAAGACGAAGTCAGTGACAGTGAGATAGAAAGAGTTCTATTTATGGTAGTAGAATACTATGATAAAGAAGACTCCAAAGAATAATATGAAGAGGCAAAAGTTGACTACCAAGAAGAATTGTTGTGTGCCATAGAAGTTATCAGAAGAGAAAAGAAGAAAAACAAGTAACTACAAGTGGAACTAGACAAGAAACAAGACACTCAGGAACTAGAACAAATAATCACAAATTTGAAGGTTCAAATTGAAGAAGATAAAATAATTGAAGAAGCACTCAAAGAACAACTAGAAGGAAGAGACATGATCATTGGAAATTTGGAAGTAGAAATTGTCACATTAAGAAAGGATCTTCAAAATAAAAATATGCAGAACAACTCAAAATTTTTTAATGACATTATCAGCAGCCAAAAACATCATCATGACAAGTCTGGACTTGGATACAATCAGAAAGAAAATGGATCAAGCTCCAAAATAATAGAACAAGAAACATATCCAAAAATCTATGCAGAAACAATCAAAGGGGATAGGAAGCTCTACAAAGAAAATTACAGGGACACTCCTCCACTGAGAAGATTCAGATTTAATATTCAAAGACCGACAGAAACAGATAGGCCTTAGGAAGAAGAAGGATTCATAAGAGTACCTCCTTTTAGAAGATCTTCAACTCCTAGGGATCAAACTATATTTTTTGGTTTATGTTATGCATGAAATAATTTTGGACATAAAGATGTGAATTGCAGAGCTAACAACAGGAACATAAAAAACTTTGAAATTCATACACAAAAGGGTTATCCAAGAAGGCCTAGTGAAACACAAAGAAGAAGTTACAACATTTTTGAATCTTTGATCACTGAAGTAGAATGCTACAAATGTAAAAAAATTGGACACATGACCAAATATTGTAGAATGAAAGTCCCTCCTAGAGAACCACAACAAAAAACAACAGTCATAGACAGGAACCTCAGAAAAGTACATGGATAAGAAAGAAGAATCAATATAGAAATGAAGAATGCACACTCGCTCTACAAGCTAAGTAGAAGAAGCATGGTTGGTATGTTGACAGTGGTTGTTCAAAACACATGACAGGTGATAGAGACAAGTTTCTGACATTAAGAAAGGAAATAGATGGATTAGTCTCCTTCGAAAATGATGATTCAACTAAAATCATTGGAAAATGCACAGTCAGAATTGGGAACAAGAATACCAAGGTAGGAAATGTTCTACTAGTAGATGATATGAAGCATAATCTTCTAAGTGTGAGTCAAATGTGTGACCAAGTTCATAAAGCTACTTTTGATTCACAAAAGTGTGAGATAAGAAAAGAAGGTTCAGGAAAATTGATTGCAACAACTGCAAGAACTTCAAGCGACATATATGTATTAAGTGAAATTGGAAATGAAAAGTGTTTCCTAGGAAAGGAAGATGAAAGTTGGATATGGCATAGAAGAATGGGTCACATACATTTTGATAACCTTTTCAAAGTCAGCAAAAGGGAATAAATTAGATAAATGCCCCAGATCACGAAACCAACCAACACTTTATGCAAGCATTGTCAACAAGAAAAACAAACAAAGACCATGTTTAAATCAAAAGAATATTCAACGACAAGACCACTAGAAATTGTGCATACTAATCTAGTTGGACCAACTACAACAAAGGGTTTAAAAGGTGAGAAATACTTTATGTTATTAGTTGATTATTATACAAGAATGACTGTAGTTTTATTTCTCAGGAATAAGTTAGAAGCTTTTGAAAACTTCAAGGTCTACAAGGAAATTGTTGAAAATGAAATGGATTCAAAAATAAAATGCTTGAGATCTGATAATGGAGGAGAGTTCACTTCAAAGGAATTTATGAACTACTACAACAGAAATGGAATAAAAAGGCAATTCGTTGTTTCTAGGACACCTCAACATAATGGATTTGTTGAAAGAAAGAACCTGATAGTACATGAAATGTCTTGAACAATGCTAATGGATTCCAAATTGATAGATATCTTTTGGACGCAGGAAGTGCATACAATAGTTCACATTCAAAACAAAGTAATGCTCAGAAACAACATTGAAAAAACTCCCTATGAGCTATGAAAAGGAAGACCGACAAATGTGAATCACTTCAAAGTTTTTGGAAGTAAATGCTACATCAAAAGAGAAGATGGCATAATGGGAAAGTTTGACTCTCGTGTGGAAAAATGAGTACTTGTTGGTTACTCAAGTAGATGGAAAGCATACAAGTGTTACAACCTGAGATTGAAAAAAGTTGTGGAAAGCATCAACATAACGATTGATGAAACAAGTAGACAAGAATTAAAGGAAGAATAAAACGAATCAATGGAACAACTTTACGAACAAGAAGCAGAAGATGAAGAAGAAGTAGAAGGGGAAGATGAAGAGGATCCGACAGAAGCAGAAGAGAAAGTTCAACAAGTGCCTCCAAAGACACCTAGTAGATGAGTATAGGAGAATCATCCTTTAGATAAGATTATCATAAGCAAAGATACAAGAGTTTATACTAGAAGAAGAATCCGTTCACCAAAACAAACACACCTAACACTCTCATCTATGATTGAACCAACCTGTTTTGAAGAGGCCAACAAGGATTTATTTTGGAATACGGACATGGATGAAGAATTGGATCAAATAGAGAAAAATGACACTTGGGAATTAGTTCCAAGACCAAAGGATAAGAATGTGATCGGCACAAAGTGGGTATACAAGAATAAATTGAATGAAGATGGACAGGTTACAAGGAACAAAGGTAGATTGGTATGTAAAGGATATGCACATGTTGAAGGAAATGACTTTGAAGAGACATTTTCCCCAGTTGCCAAAATGGAAGAAATCTGATTGATTTTAGCTTATGCATGCTCCAAAAATATTAAAGTGTATCACACAGACGTAAAATCATATTTTCTGAATGGGGAAATTGAAGAAGAAATCTACATTGAACAACCAGAAGAATTTCAGTTGTCAAAGAATTCAGATTATGTTTGTAAATTAAATAAGGCCTTGTATGGTCTAAAATAGGCTCCTAGAGCATGGTACTCTAGACTGGATAAATATCTACAACAGGCAGGGTTCAGAAAAGGAAGTGCAGACAACAACATCTACATCAAGGTAACTCAAGGTAGTATTTTATTAATTGAAGTTTATGTTGATGATATTTTTTTTGGAAGTACTGATGATAGGTTAAGCCATAAATTTGCAAAGGGCATGCATAATGAATTTGAAATGTCATTACTTGGAGAACTATCCTTCTTTCTGAGTCTTCAGATACATCAAAGTAAACAAGAAATTTTTATTTCTCAAACCAAGTATATCAGAGAAATTCTAAAGAGGTTCAAAATGGAAGATTGCAAACAAGTTATCACCCCCATGTAAACTAGTTGCAAGTTGAGAAAAGATAATGATTCAAAGTCTACAGATCAGAGGAAATGCAGGTCAATGATTGGTAGCCTACTATATGTGAAAACATCCAGACCAGATGTAATGCAGGTAGTTGGACATGTGGAACGATTTCAAGCAACACCAAAGGAATCACATGTATTAAGGATGAAGAGGATTTTCAGATATCTCAAAGGAACAAAAGAGTTTGGATTATGGTATCAAAAAGGAATGGATCTATCACTTATTGCCTACATAGATGCAGATTGGGCAGGTTGCATTGATTACCAACAAATCACTAGTGGAGCATCGCTCTACTTGGGTGAGTGTTTAGTATCATGGCTAAGCAAGAAACAATCATCAATATCTTTATCTACAGTTGAGGCAGAGTATATTGAAGCAACAACATGTTGTACATAGGTTCTATGGATGAAAACAAATCTGATAGATATACAGGTTGAGTATGATGAGCCCATTCCAAACTATTGTGATAATACAAGCGCCATTGATATCTCAAAGAACCCAGTGATGTACTCCAAGACGAAGCACATTCCAATCAAGTATCACTTTCTACAGGAATAGGCTGTAGAAAACAAAATCAGAGTTGAATATGTGGGAAAAAAAGAACAAGTGGCATACATCTTTACAAAACCACTTCCACGAGAATCCTTTGAGTATCTTCGCCAGAGACTCGGAGATATTTCTACTCCAAAATGAATTATTTTGATTGTTTATCTTATATGTCTTAGATTTACACGAGGAAGCACCATCAAGAGGAAATTTTAGGTTGGGAGATCAAACAAGTCAGTTAGGGGGAAAAACCCTGAATGGAAATATAGATTTTCCATTGATGAAAAAGGAAGAGAGATTTATCAGATGCAGAGGACATAGGCATGGTTCCAGGGGGAGCGTTGGTCACATAGATGCAAGAATGGTTCCAGGGGGAGCATGAGTGATATGATTTCAGTATTTCATCATAGTTTTTCCATCAATGCCAAAGGGGGATATTGTTGATTAATTAGGTTGGTTGTCATTGATGTCAATCCTTGAAGAAATTTTGGTAGCACAAAGGTTTGGGTAATGGACCCAAGTTTGTTTGATGTATAATGGTATGAGTTTTGATATATTTGTAGGTAAGACTATTCTAGATGGATAGTACATGTCATTCCATTTTCGATGGTATGTGGAATGCCACATAACTCCTCACGGTTTGAGAGTTATGGCCTTACGAAATTGAAGGACCCTCGTATGATTGACTTGAAACCCCAAAAGGTCAAAGAAGTCAAAGTGCTTGAAAAGAAGAAATTGTTTAAATAATAAAGTTAAGTGACAAAGTCAAAGAGGATTATTTAAATAATAAAGTGAAGTGACAAAGTCAAAGAGGATTATTTAAATAATAAAGTGAATTGACAAAATCAAAGAGGATTATTTAAATAATAAAGTGAAGTGACAAAGACAAGGAGGATTATTTAAATAATAAAGTAAATAGAGAACTTTCTAATTATGGAAAGTGGTTAAAAGAAGGTTAACCCTAAAATGAGGAAAATGGGTTAAGTGGTCAAGTGGCTATTGGATACATGGACAAGTGGAAAATTGGGCAAAGTTGAACATACGTGACTATGTGGACAAAGTGCCTATAAGATGCTTCTAAGGAAGCTACTTGGAGAGTATAAATAAGAGGAAAGGATCTCTCATTTTAATTAACACTTGAGAATATTGAATATCTACAAGTGACTGAGGTAACCAAAGGATATCTAAGCCTAATTTTAGAGGGAAGGTGAAGTAAATAAAGCCAAAATTCAAGGGAGGATAAATTTCTTTTGATAATGATTTCTAAGGTATGTTATTTACAGGTCATATCACCATTTTCAATATAACTTTTTTTTATAGAATGATTCAGACTGTGAAATTGGGAGGCCATTGACGAAACATATCCAAGTAGGTTTGGTACAAATTCCAGCTTGTGGGTCGTTGTATTTTTGGAGTTACACTCCGTGGAAAGTAGGGTTTGTGGCTAGTCCTAAAACTAGTCTAAAACATGTGTTTTGGGTAAAAATGTCATAACTTCTTCATAATAGATCCAAATTTAGTAAGACCAAATGTGTTGGTTAGAGTACAGTATGTAGTATTCTGTGTAAAATTTTCATATCCATTAAACAAATAATCCGTGCGGGGCACTCTCTACAAGTTCACTCTCTAGAATAAGCCAAAATTCAACAAGTTATGTTATTTTTTCTATAACTCCTTTTCTGAGAGGTTCCAAGTAGTGACACCTAGAGGAATTGCATAAAACAAACTGAAGAACATTGTGTACTATTTTCAAATCTTTATTCATTACAGGTACATAGTTATGATTATTTAAGGTTAGGGTTGTTGACTAATCCGAAACTAGTCATGTGAGACTAAAGTAAAGTTTGACGAAAATGCTAGTCTCTTGTTGTTGAAGTTAAGGAAGGTTTGCAGGTTGAGGTATAGGTTGGTGCATGGTTGATTGATGCAAGAGAATCATCTCATGTCAGCCAGCCACGTCAAGCACATGCATTCAGAACTAAAGAGAGGCACAACCCTCATTTTGATTTGAAATTAAATGTAATTAAATTGCTTAAGTTGTTGAGATGGGAAGCCGTGCTTTGCACATGCATAGAAGTAAATAGGCTTTTAATGTTTTGTAAGGCTATGATCTAGATCTGATCGAAGGACTAGACAATCATTCAATGTAATTGAATAGGGTAGTTGAGGTTTGGAGGGAAGAGATCGAAGAGCCCCCTCAGGTAAAAGATCGTATAGTATCTCATTTGGATATAGTGGAAAAGAGTTGAAGAGTGGAATTAGAGTCTGTGAGTAGAAAGCAGAAGAGAAAGAGCCGAGACCTTGTCACAGGCCGTGCTCAAGAACACCATTATAAATAGGCATTTTCCATTTTAATATAAACAACAGTTTTTCTTGCATATTATCTGGTGTTAAATGAATGTCTGTGAGTGTTCTTTATATGATATGAATGTATGATGTAGATGTATGTTAGGATTTGCAGGGGTTTTGTTTGATTTCAGGATTAGAAGACTTTGAGGCTTCACACCAAGAGGGTGTGGCAGAACGCTGCAGGTTCTGATAGCCATGCATAGAGGATGCATTCTTGAATCTATGGATTCAAACAAAGACGTATTGCAGGCACAAGAACTGCAATCACTAACTCGAAGAAGACAATGAGGTTGTTGAATACCTCAGGAGACGAGGCTGTATATGAGAACACAGTCATAGAAAGAACTTATGCTGTCAGTTCTGCAAAGATTTGCTAGGAGGGCATTGAGAAGGTGCAAGGAATGCATAGAAGATAGAGGAACTTTGTTGTGAGTTCAGACAGAAGCCAGAATCACTAGGTATTATGCAAGCTCTGCTAGAATGGAATTGAGAAGGTGTAAGGAGAAAACAAAGAAAGAACCTCTAAGGAGTTCTGCAAGATCTCTTCCAAGTGGGCATTGAGCATATGCACAGTGATGCACAGGGGAATTCTACCATGAGTTTGTAAGAAGCAAGAATCATTGAAGGATTCTTGATACTCTGCCAAGTGGGCATGGAGTAAGTGCTAGAGTACACAGAGGGATTCTGTTGTGTTCAGAAGAGGGCAGAAGCTTTGAGGAGTTCCATAAGAGGCTCTGCCAAGTGGGCATTGAGCGTATTCAGAGGGTTATTGAATACCCAAAAATACTCAGCAATGGGTTGCTTGAGTAGACTGAGCACCAGGAGGGCCTCATAATTCTCCATCTGTAGGAGAAGGAAAGAATATTTATTCCCTTAAGGTCTAAGGATCAAAGAAGCTCAGAAAATACAACACCTTTGTGTGTGTGCGAAGACTCTGTAGGAGTGCAGATGTCAGGATCCTTTGAGGATTCAAGAAGAGAAGCTCAGAAGAGATAGCGCTTTAGGTGCGCAGAGACTCCCGTAGGGCCACAGGAGTTGAAGAATCCTTCGAGGATTCTAAAGAAGGATAAAAACTTAGGACGAGTAGTGCTCTAAGTGCATAAAGTCCTAGATGCAAGGAGCGTAGAAGCCATAGAACCCTTTGATGAGTTCAGAGTACCCAAAGCTCAGGAGGGACATCATTTTCATATGCACGCAGGCGAGAACTCATGGTAGTAGAGCTCACAGAAATGGAGTAAAGGTCAAGGTCTTTGAGAATTCAAAATTCTTCCAAGTCTAGGAAGAAAGCATGTGCATGCTTAGGAAGGAGGCACAACAACTGTCAGATTAGGCTAAGGAAAAATGATCTGAACCGTTGAAAGGCTTCACGTCCAGGAGGCAGTGCAACAGAGAAGTGCACAGAAGAGATGGATCTGAACCGTCAGATCTTGGTCAAAACAACTGAAAGCCATTAGATATGTCAGAAGTTGCATGGGGTTAAACCCTCATAAGCAGGGAGAGAAGTACCGAAGAAGTTGGTAGTGGGATTTCGGCATTCGGGAGTTTGGGAGTCCAAAGGGAGAGAGTCCGGACACTCGGCCTCTGAAATCACGAAAAGGTGATATTAGATCTGAGCCATCCGTTCATTGAGACACGTGGCAGGGATCAAGGGACCCATCGATATTTCGGCTGTCGGGGGTTCAAGTTGACAAGATTGTGTCATAGGGGTTGCGAGCAGTGAAGTCCTGAGAGAACCTGAGCCATTCACTGGAGAGTGGACACGTGTCGCGAGATCACCCATATCAGGGATTTGGACATCAAAGGTCGGGAGTGTGAAGGAACAACAACTAGGAGGATTCTCGCATCGAGAGAACCCGAAATAGTGAAAGGAGGAGAGAAGGCCGGGACAAGCGCCATATCGACGTTTCACGTATCGGCACTTCGGGGGTCTAGAGGACAAGAGGTTGAGAACTTGGGTTTCAAAACCTTGAAATAAGGTCTCAGTCATGTGAAGGATGGCCACTTGGACCGGAGCATAGCTAGGTGGGGCTAAGGCATTGCCAATTCGACATTTCGCGGATCGGTGAATCGGGAGTCGAGAGGACAAGAGATCGAGCCCTCGCGTCAATAAATCCCAAAGGAAATATGGATACGGTCATATGATAATTGGTCATGTGGTCCAAGAGATAGCCCAGGGGCTAAATGCTGAAGGTGCGTCTTGGGTAATCGACAATTGGTCGATCACAAGAACAGAGGTTCTCGACATCGAGAAACAGAAAACCCTGAAGCATATTTCCTGTGGGGAAATCATTCATGGTCATGTTCGGGGCCATGAAGGAAAAGAAAAGGACATGTGGATCAATTTATGCGCGATTCCAGCAGGGAATCGAAAGAGCTAATCCAGCTTGGGAATTGAATGAACGATCCTATGAGTGGACATAGAGTGAGTCTGCATCAGTTGGTATCAGAGCTGAACTTCACTTTTATATTTCAGGTGAAGAGAGAATGTAAAAGAAGACAGGGTTGCTTAAAACTCTGTGGTGATTATTCACGGGTAGGAAGCAATCAAGAAGACAGTAAGCAGGACTGTAGGAAGAGGCTGAAGCACTCAAGTTTGCAGGAGTGAGCAGCAGGTTTTCCAGGAGGGCAGACAGAGATAGTAACATGGATACTGAAGGCCGTAGGTATGTTGGAAGGAAGAACCAAGAGTTGGTGAGTAAGGAAGACATAGATGAAGAGATCATTGATATAAGGGAAAAGATAGAAAAGCTTGCATTGCGGATGCAGCAGAACACGAGTATGGATGAACTTGCATTGGAGGTACAACAGAAAGCCAAGCCAAGGTGGGTGTATGAATGGCCCATGAGGAAGGAAAAAGAAAAATGGCCAGTCAAGGAGTTGATGGCTAGAAGACAGCATAGGCTGTTAAGAGGATGGTTGAGGCATGCTGAAAACCTCAACAGACCAGAAGAGGAAAGGGTTCAAATATGTGAACCAGAGACTGGGATAATCTCAGTGAAATGGGATCGGTTGAATATCTCAAGCACTGCCAGAAGGGCAGAGAGGAAATTCCCAATTTCCAGGTGGGAAAAGAGCTGAGATCGTTGCGGGATCTCACGGACTGTCAAGAGGACAGCCAAGGAATTTCACATTGCCAGATGATCAATGGATTGAGATCCCTGCGGGATCTCATAGACTGCCAAGAGGGCAACGGAATGTTTCCAAATTGCCAGGTGGGAAAGGGAACAAAGATGGGATCAGTTGATTCCATAGACTACCAAGAGGGTAGCAGAGAAATCCCAATTTTCCAGGTGAGCAGGGATAAGCAGATGAGGCTATTTGAGAGTCTCATAAACTCAGGGGTTATTTCGAATCAGCCTGAGGAGTTGACAGAGTAGGTGAGCTCGAAGATGGATTTGAATCAGCCAGAGCAGCTGATAGAAGAGGAGGAAGATCAGAATAGCAGTCTAATGATTGGGGGAATTCAAGTATTACTACCATTTTCCCAAGAGGAGGCAGAAATCTATGTTGCAGATGTTGAGGCAGCAACAACAAGAGAAAGACAACCAGCTGAGACTGTCAAAGAAGAATTGGAGCAGGTATTTGAGGTTTCCCAAGTAGGAGAGGAGAATGAGCATTATGAAGAATGGCTTGATGCTTTCAGCAAGGAAGCTAAGGAAGTTGCAGCACTGAATCCAGCAACACAAGAGGCCGAAGAGCAGGCAGACAGATTGATCGCTCCATGGGAGATGGAGTTGAAGATGCTGGAGGATTGGCTGAACAATCTAGGGCCAACAAATGAACTGGCAGAAGATGAGCTATCAGAGGAGGTGACTGAAAAACAGGTCAGTTGAGAGAAGATTACAGAGATGGACTTTGCAGTAGCATGGCAAGTTGAGCCCACGAAAGATGAAGAGGATGGCATGGGAGATCATGATGATCTGCCCAATTGCAAAAAAAAATTGCAGATGAGGAGACTGCATGAGCAGAGCCAGCCACTAGAGCAGCTGGATGAAGTGATCAAGAACATCAGGAGGTTGAATATAGAGTCAACAGAGACTGCCAGCAAGGAGGCACTAGGCAGAAGAAAGGAAGCAGCAGCAACAACAACAACAACAGCGACAAGGGAATGGAGCGAGGAGACAGCTCTAGAAATTCATCTAGGATCCAAGAGGATTTCCCCAGTTGAGAGAGGAAGCTCATGAGAAGGAGCTCATGAATTTTGTATCTGAGGAGTATGATGCAGGAGAATCATCTCATGTCATCTAGCCAGCCAGCCAGCCATGTCAAGCACATGCATTCAAAACTAAAGAGAGGTGCAACCCTCATTTTGATTTGAAATTAAATGTAATTAAATTTCTTAAGTTGTTGAGCTGGGAAGCCATACTTTGCACAGGCATAGAATTAAATAGGCTTTTAATGTTTTGTAAGGTTGTGATCTATATCCGATCGACGGACTAGACAACCATTCAATGTAATTGAATAGGGTAGTTGAGGTTTGGAGGGAAGAGCTCAAAGATCCCCCTCAGGTAAAAGATCATATGGTATCTCATTTGGATATAGTGGAATTAAAATCTGTGAGTAGAGAGAAGAAGAGAAAGAGTCAAGACCTTGTTACAGGCCGTGCTCAAGAACACCATTGTAAACATGCATTTGCCATTTTAATATAAACAATAGTTTTTCCTACATATTATCTGGTGTTAAATGAATGTTTGTGAGTGTTCTTTATATGATATGAATGTATGTTGTAGATGTATGTTAGGCATTTGCAGGGGTTTTGTTTGATTTCAGGATTATCAATCTTTGAGGCTTCACACCAGGAGGGTGTGGCAGAACGCTATGGGTTCTGATAGCCATGCACAGAGGATGCATTCTTGAATTTGTGGATTCAGACAAAGATGTGTTGTGGGCACAAGAAATGGAATCACTAACTTGCAGAAGGCTGTGAGGTTGCTGAATACCTCAGGAGATGAGGCTGTATATGAGAACATAGTCGTAGACAGAAATTATGTTGTGAGTTCTGCAAAGCTCTGCCAGGAGGGCATTGAGCAGGTGCAAGGAGTGCACAAAAGACAGAGGAAATCTGTTGTGAGTTCAGACAGAAGCCAGAATCACTAAGGATTCTGAGAGCTCTTCCAGAAGGGAATTGAGCAGGTGTAAGGAGAACATGAAGACAGAACCTCTAAGGAGTTCTGCAAGAGCTCTGCCAAGTGGACATTGAGCATATGCACAGTGATGCACAGGGGAACTCTACCGTGAGTTCATAAGAAGCAAGAATCACTGAAGGATTCTTGATACTCTGCCAGGTGGGCATGGAGTAAGTGCCAGAGTACACAGAGGGATTCTGTTGAGTTCAAAAGAAGGCGGAAGCTCTAAGGAGTTTCGTAAGAGGCTCTGCCAAGTGGGCATTGAGCATATTCGCAGGGTTATTGAATACCCAGAAATACTCAGCAATAGGTTGCTTGAGTAGACTGAGTGCCGGGAGGGCCTTGTAATTCTCCATCTGTAGGAGAAGGAAAGAATATTTATTCCCTTAAGGTCTGAGGAGAAAAGAATCTCAGAAAAGACAACACCTTTGTGTGTGCAAAGACTCTGCAGGAGTGCAGACGTCAAGATCCTTTGAGGATTTGAGAAGAGAAGCTCAGAAGAGATAGCGCTTTAGGTGCGCAGAGACCCCGTAGGGGCATAGGAGTTGAAGAATCCTTCAAGGATTCAAAAGAAGGATAAAATATCAGGAGGAGTAGTGCTCTAAGTGCACAAAGTCATAGCTGCAAGGAGTGTAGAAGCCACATAACTCTTTGACGAGTTCAGAGTACCCAAAGCTCAGGANGAACTCATGGTCGTAGAGCTCATAGAAACGGAGTAAAAGTCGAGGTCTTTGAGAATTCAAAATTCTTCTAAGTCTGGGAAGAAAACGTGCACATGCTCAGGAAGGAGGCACAACAACCGTCATATTAGGCTGAAGAAAAGCGATTTGGACTGTTGAAAGGCTTCACATCCAGGAGGTAGTGCAACAAAGAAGTGTACATAAGAGATGGATCTAAACCATTAGATCTTGGTCAAAACAACCAATGGATGTTAGATCTATTAGGAGTTGCATGGGGTTAAACCCTCGTAAGTAGAGGAGAGAAGTCATGAAGAAGTTGGTAGCGGGATTTCGATGTTCGGGAGTTTAGGAGTCCAGACACTCGGCCTCTGAAATCATGAAAAGGAGAGATTAGATCTGAGCCATCCATTCATTGAGACACGTGGTGGGGATCAAGGGACCCATTGGTATTTCGACTACCGGGGGTTCAAGTTGACAAGATTGTGTCATAGGGGTCGCGAGCAGCGAAGTCCCGAGAGAACCTGAGTCGTTCGCTGGAGAGTGGACATGTGTCACGAGATTGCCCATATCAGGGATTCGGACATCAGAGGTTGGGAGTGCAAAGGAACAACAGCGAGGAGGATTCTCGCATCAGGAGAACCCAAAATAGCGAAAGGAGAAGAGAAGGTCGGGACAAGTGTCATATCGGTGTTTCGCGTATCGGCACTTCGGGGGTCTAGAGGACAAGAGGTCGAGCACTTGGGTTGGGAAACCCTGAAATAAGGTCTCAATCATGTGAAGGATGGTCACTTGGATCAGAGCATAGCTAGGTGGGGCTAAGGCATTGCCAATTCGACATTTCATGGATCGGTGAATCGGGATTCGAGAGGACAAGAGATTGGGCCCTCGTGTCAATAAATCCCGAAGGACATATGGTTACGGTCATATGAGAATTGGTCATGTGGGCCAAGAGATAGCCCAGGGGATAAATGCTAAAGGTGCGTCTTGGGTAATCGACAATCAGTGCGTCTTGGGTAAATTTTGAAGGTGCGTCTTGGCTAAATGGTCGTGTTCGGGGCCGTGAAGGAAAAGAAAAGGACTTGTGGATCAATTTATGCACGATTCTAGCAGGGAGTCAGAAGAGCTAATCCGGATTGGGAATTGAATGAATGATCCTGTGAGTGGATGTAGAGTGTGTCTGCATCATTGATTCACTTGTTTATGGTACAAGTTGATTACAGGTTTTTGGGTATAGGTTGGTGATTATTTTATGCACTTGTTTATGGTACAGGTTGATTACATGTTGAGGTACAAGTTGATGCATGGTTGATGCATGTTTCAGATTGTTGGTACATGTTGTTTGGTGCAGGTTTATTGGTACAGGTTCACAGTAGTATATCTCACAGTGATAGTGTGACATTGGTTCCATAATTCTACTTATACGCTATGGAAATCATATGGGGTAAGGAAATGTGGTTGTAGCCACCTTCTGATTGTAGCCGAAGAACATAGAGGGTTGTAGCCTCCTTCTGGTTGCAACTAGAGAATTGGGGAGTTGGCGCTTCCCTCGGGTTGTATCCTGAGAAACTAGGGGGTTGGAGCCTCCTTTCAGTTGCAGCTGGAAAACAAAGGAAGTTGGTGCTTCCAATGAATGCAATTCATTAAGAAATATAAGAAAAAACATTATGTGGTTTTCTCCTGCTTTGGGTTTCCACGTAAAAACATTGGTGTACTATGTATGTGTATGATTGTTCATTTGTTCATTGTTTATTTATTTTGCAAATATTGGATGATAATTATACATTGATATAACACTTGCATTATATGGTTAAAAAGGATTAAATTTCTCTATTACTGATTCAACCCCCCTATCAGTAATCCAACATGTATAATCCCTCCCACTTCTCTTTTGTTTTCATAAAAACTTAACTGATAACTGTCACAAAAGGGTTGAGAATCTGCATAAGATTGCTCCAATAAAAACTTTGTTGGCACGAAAGGCTTGATTCTGACACTAAATCATCATGTCCTCCATCTTCAAATTTATGGTTTTCCAATGGATGCAAAATTTGTCTGCTAAAATCCTCTATATATTTATCTACATGATCATTGAAAACCCAAGAAGGTTAGTTCCAATTTATGTTGTTGTGAGCTTGCTCCAGTAAACTATGGTGATTTCGCATCAGTTTGCACTCCTCTGTTTTGTTAATGATTTTGAAATCTTCTTTCAACAACTCAAATGAAGAAAAACATAAGGGAAGATGATTACCTTCAACCAAATCACTATTTTCTTCATATTCAATAGCATAATTGTCATACACAGACTAAATTCTTTCCTTAAACTATTGAGAAGGATCATTTTCTAAAAGAGAACATGCCCCTCATTGTTCTAAGAAATCAACATCACAATTAACTGCATAATCATTATCATACTCATCATACTTAGACACATCAAACACATTTGCAATGTCATCAATCAAGAACATTGAGACAACAACTTGCTCTCCAACAAGCTGATTTTCAAGTTCACTTTCATGACATTCTTCACTAAAAATTTTGAAAAAAATCACTGAAAAATCAACATTTTGCTCATGACGAAAAGAATTAAAATTCAAATCAACAACAAAATGTTTTGGGACAACAACTTGTGTATCAAAAAACTGTTCATTAACCTCTACAAATACATCAACATTAAAAACTTCAAGAAAATGAATGATTTTATTAACCCCCTGCTCAAAATTCAGATCGGTTACTTTTTGTTCATGGTCACTCTCATGTTCTACAACATCAAACTCCTCATTTCGAATCTATTATCAAATCTTCCCGTAGGCTTGAAGGTTATCTTCCACTTCTTGTGCATCATTAAACATTTGTTGTAAGGTAGCAGACCTTCTCTCCATCAGGAGAAAATACAAGTCTGGATGGAAGTTCCATAACACAACATAACATCAACTTCTGAATGTTGGATCCTTTTAGGCATTCTGTAGTACAAATTAGAAAACCTCATACTAAACATAAAGACTGTTTCATTTCTCTTTATTTTCATGGCACTGAACTCATAAAGGTATTGATCCAAGGACTTCCTCTCACCCCAAAACTTTAGAAAAGCATCCTTCAATTCTTCCCATGAACTAATGATCTTGGGATGTAAGTGTCTAAACCACTGTTTAACATCTCCTTGCAATGATTGAGAAAGGTCTCTCATACAAACATCATCATGCTCAATTTCAAAGAAATCTGCAAAATCCTCAAAAGCATGGATATGTTTCTCAATTGTAGGGTTACCGGGTTCTCCATCAAATAGAGGTAGGTATTTATAGTTCTTTGGAGGAAAATCATGAAGGATATGAGGTAATTGAAGTGGTATGTATCTTTCTTTGATCTTGGAGGGTTGAGGCTTAAGCATAGGAGATATGATATTTTCTTGGGTATCATGAGGCCTATCACATTGATCATGTACATCATATAATTCGAATGAAATCTCTTGGTCGGTATCATTTATGAAAGGAACATGAGGTGTATTTACAACTTTAGAAGAAGGATATACAAATGTAGATTTTTGGTCATCATTGGGATTCAATATGTAAAGAAAAAATATTTTAACATGTTCAAGAAATGACAAAAGGTAACTGATGAAAAAGAATAAGATCTCTTGGAAAAAACTAAAGCTTTGATACCGATTTTCCCATGACTTCCTTCCATGTCTCTGTCAATGGATCTCGTCCCCCAGTGGAGTCTTTGAATCTGATTGAAGAATTATTGTAGTCACCAAGTGAATGGTACAACCTTCTTTGTGTTTGAGCTCTGTTCAACATCAAAAGTCAAATATGATCTTTGTCATTTTATCCCAAGGAATATTTCACCTTCACTCCCCGACAATGACGCCAAAATGTTAGCACTCCGTAATTTCCCTTGGTTGCGGGAGGAAAACTACAAAGGTAACCACAGACCACTTTGGGCTTGGAATCTGGCCTTTCCAAACTAGAGAGAGCTCTATCATTGTATATTAATCTCAATGGCCAAATCTGAAATGGAGATAAAATTTTAAGATGCAGTTGATGGCAGAGGTGGAAGAAAATCCATTGGGCATGGAGTCAACTTTAGAGCAAATAGAACTATCAGTGACTGGTGGGTAGAACTATAAAAGAAGTAGAGGCTAGATAGGTGATAATATTTCAGTTAAAATATTTTTTTTTTTAGAATGGAAGAAGGGGAAAACAAATAACTACTTTCAGATCACCAGCTGAGATGAATTCTAATTGAGTTAAGAAGAGATAACAACACTTAATTTGTTTGAATCTAAAGAATCAATATCAGATGAATTTCATACCATTAGCTTTCCAATTTAAGTATATAAGAGTTGCAGATGAAATGAGAAAGAAAACATTAAATACATACATGAAAGGGAAACACACACTTTAGATCACCACGACAAGAATCTCTGGTATGAATAGCATTGTACATTTGCACTAATATTTCATTTAACTTTAGAAAGATTACAAAATGTTCAAGACAAATGTCCTCTATGATTCTTCCAACCTCCCTTTAGTCAATCAAAATTAAAAATATATATAGAAAAGAATATTCCCCAAGCTGAGGAGGTCGAGCTCAACTACTTCCCAAAGTTGGATATGGTTAAAAAATTATAGCAACACGTTTAGAACTATCTGCTAGGAAATAGGAATCAATTTTCTGGAAAATAGGGATCAAATATAACATCATATATATCGAATCATGATATATGTTACAAAATTGAGAGAATTTTTTGTATATAAATCTGTCATTGAGAAAAACCTCTTTCAGTTTTTTAAAATTCCTCTCCAGTATCTTGGGATCTGCACCCAAAGATAATGACTAAAATAGGAAATCATTAAATGTTTAAATCTGAAAAATAGGTTGTAAAGATCCATTCGAATATTCCAAACCATGACACCTGTGAAGAAACTGAGAGATGTGTTTGTGAATGGGATTGTTATTGACAAAATGCTCTTTTTCGTTTTCAAATATTCTTCTCCAGCATCTCGGAATTTGTGCCTAAAGATAATAACTAAAACAAGAAATCATTAAATATTTAAATATGAAAAAAAGGCCCCAAAAATGCCTTCGAATATCCCAAACTATGACACCTGTGAAGAAAATGAGATAGGTTTTTGTGAATAGGCTTGTTATTGAAAAACATTTCTTGCAGTTTTCAAATATTCCATTTCAATTGGTCAAAAACTACGTTTTAAGTTTACTACAAAAAAAACCATTTTCAGAACTTGTGTAGCGAAATTGCACAGCGAACTTGTGTAACGAACTTGTAGAGCGAGGTTCCTTTTGATAGTTTCTTCTATTGTTTGGATTTGATTGATGGATGAAGGTCAGATTGGTAGTTTTACACTTGAGATGATGATAATCATCTCTAGATCCTCTTCATTACCCTTTCAAACACCATTTTCTTCAACATCCTAATATATGTCAAACACTCGATTCAAACTTTGACCCTTGAGTAAATTATAGGACACTAACACATGTTTTTCAAAGCTTACGAAATTATATATTACTTTGGAAAACTACCATAGTTGTGGATATCAATCCATTTCAATACGTCCTCACCAGGCATATGATAGGGGGAAATACAATAAGTAGACTGTTATTTTGCAAGAGTTTGATCTCTATTTCGCTTCGACGACGTCTAAGAAATCACTATTTTTTGTCGAGTTGATATCAGACTTCCCTCGACTAGATCAAGATATTTTTCATGATGATTCATTCGTGGATGAGCATATATTCCTTATCTCATCTTCTAACCCCTGGTATGGAGACATTCTAATTTATCTTCAAACCTTGAAGTGATACCAACATCTGTCGAGAGACGATCGACAACGTATACGTCATCAGGATAAAAACTACCTTATCATCAACGACACTTTGTATTGTCGAGGAGTAGATAATATTTTACATTGTTTCTTGAATCACGAGGAAGATGAGTCTGTTCTCAATGACCGTCATAGTGGGGCTTGTGGTGGTCATTTATTCAGGCTTGCGACAACCCAAAAAATATTGCGAGCCGATTATTTTTGGACGTCAATTTTTAAAGATTGTGTTGAATCGGTCAAGAAATGTCACCCTTGCCAGGTGTTTGCTCGGAAAATGCACTCGCACCCAAACCCTCTTCACCCAGTCATCACCGTCGGTCCCTTCACCAAGTGGGGGGTATAGTTTATGGACTGTAACCCAACTTTGACATGGGGGCACAAACATATCATGGCCATGGATTACTTCACTAAGTGGGCAGAGGCCATGCTTACCATTAAATCCGATGGTAATACTGTAGCATTCTTTGTATTCAACCAAATTATAGCCCAATTCAGAATCTCAAGAGAGATTGTCACTAATCATAGCATTCACTTTCAGAATGAAATGATGAAAGAGTTAGCATCAAAACTGGGGTTTAAGCACGATCATTCTTCCCCTTACTATCTGTTGTTGTCCTATAATCATAGGTGATTTGATTCTTCGACTATCTATTTGGCATTGCTCTCATGATGAATACATTTGTCTTGTTGGGCTTGATTTATTTCACTTCTCCATCCATCCATTTCACCCAATCCTTCATCACCCTATTGCTGCCTTTTTTCCCTCGCCCTTCATTTCTTCACCCCTCTGCCAATTTTGTCCCTACATGAATAAACAAGCTTAGGCTAAAAAACAATAGGTTAATAATAAATGGTTAGTGAAATGTTTTAATACTAATTAGCATAGTAAATTTAATTTAATTAGGTTAGCGTGATTAGGTTAAAAATTAAGTTAGTGTAATAGTTTATTAAAATTAAAACAATTTAAAAAATTCAAAAAAAAAATGCATATAAAAATAAAACACATAAAATATAATAAAAACAAAACAATAATAAAACATTAGAAAACAATTAAAAAATAAAACAATTAAAAAACAAATAAACCAAAATGAAAACACGTAAAACAAAACAAAACAAAATAAATACATATAAAACAAAACGCATAAAACAAAAATAAAATTAATAATAAATCAAACGAATCTTAACTCTCGTACCCCATATGTCCCATCCCAACAAAACAAAATTAAATCAACGCCCGTAAATTATTCTGGACCCACCTGCCATCCGGGCTTTAATAAGGGGGGGTCTAGAAAGTGAAACCACCATGGGACACTTGTCACCACCAGGTGATTTCGGACCCCCCCCCCCAATACCACTTACCACCTTGGGGGGGGAGGGATTCGAAAACCACTCTCCCTCCTCCGAAATCCACTCCCCTCCTCCGAAAACCGCTTTTCGCATAGTTTAACCACCTGTCTTTTGAGAGAATTTCCATCCAAAATACAAGTATTTCTGAGAAACATAGAGAGGTTTTTCTCTGAAAACATGCTAAAATTCAATAACCTCCCTCAGGTTTTTCACAAGTATCAGAAATTGGGAGAATCAAAGCTATCTCTGAGCATTATTTTTTAGGCTTCCATTTTTCCTATTTTTGCGGCAGATTTTTTGGAAATATGGAGATGAATTTTGAAAAACCGAAAGAGGTTTTTTCTCATAACAGGAAAATGAACAATAACCTCTTCCATATTTTGGACATCTACTATAGATCGAGAGAATCGAAGACTTCACTAGACCATATGTTTCAAAATTTCAGGAGGCAAAAAGTCAAAAGGACATATGGAAAAGAGATCAGATTCAAAGGCACAGATCACCCATAGATCCCATCAAAACAGTGTCGAATATATGAATAAATATCAACAAAAATATACGATTGTAATCTGGAATCTAATTAGTTTAGATTTTCCTAAATTTGATCCTGCTCATTTATGACAGGATCCTTTATAAACAACTAATAAATACTTCACATTTCGAAGTATTAAGGGTTCGAGCTGTGTGAAAGGCTACCTGGGCCCTGCAAATTTTTGGGGAAGGGGAACTCCTACAAATGTATGAAGGCCATGCTTATTTATTTGTGAGATTAATACAACAAGCCTATTTATGGCCGGAGATTCATCACGATGCTTATGTTCAGAATTGTTCCTTCTCTATTTTATTTGTTTATCTTACAACATTTTTCTTGTAAGTTTTAAACCTGTGAAGTAAAGCAATGCATATATGTTCTTAAGCAAAACATAAATTAATCAATGGCTCATACATATAGTACACAGAGATTTATATCGGAAACCCTTAACCGAGAGAAAACCTTTCAACGCTTCATTGTATTAATTTCATCATTCACCATACAATATATACAATGTCTTTAGGTATTCCATAGATACCAAAACCCTAATCCCTTAATCCGGGATTAATTTAGAAAACCGCTAAAAATAGAAAAATCCACTAAAATAGAAAAAACGACCCAAAAAAACAATTCAGGGCACTGTGCGTAACCAGGGGGGCCATACTTTCCCCCCCTAGGAAGTTCTCGGTGCACACGACACAAATATCACTACTAGGGAGGGATCGTTAGACACAGTTGTCAAATTTGACGTGCCCACACACACACACATGCAAAGAATATAACACATACCCAACATTTCTAAGATCAGTGTGACTGGAACTCATCTTTGTTTGGTGCTACTTTCACCATAGAATACACTTTTTGTGTATTTTTAATTCGTTGTTACAAAATTCATCCATTTCTAGATGCTTTGTTTCAGCTATTAGATCTATGTGTTGATTCTTCTGCAACTACATGTAGGGATTCACCCATGATTAGGTGCCTCTTATGTAGTGGTTTTTGTTTATGTTTTCATAGTTTTCCTTCCAAGATTGATCTTTGGTTAGATTCCCTATTTGGTTGCCTGCCTCTTGTCCTTCTTCTTATAAATCTTCCATAAGAGATTCAGTGTCTTCTAGGTGCCTCTTATTGCAATGGGATTTACTCTCTTTTAGACCACCTCTACATCATTTTAACCTGTTGAATGTTAGGACCACACAATGTACCCTTTTTGCCCATACTTTTTGCCATTGTTATACCCTTCATCACCTGTATTTAGACTTATACTATCATTTCACCTGATCATTCCAAGGTACACAACGTCCTTTCTCATTACTACACGTTTAATTTGTTTTGCATGATATTTTACATCGCTCTCGTACTTAACCAGTGATTAGAAGTGCATAAGTGTCTATATCTGCAGAATAGTATTCAAGACTGATGCTGAAACACAGAGCTGTCCAAAGTTGCTGTTGAACTATTGCTGAAACACGGAAGCTGCTACACAGCCCAAGGATGCATATGCTGAAACACGGAACTGCAACAAAGTCTAAGGTCGCATATGCCAAAACACGGAGCAGCTACATAGTCCGGGGATGCAGATGCTGAAACACGGAGCTATCACATAGTTCAGAAGTGCAGATGCTGAGACACAGAGGAGACCACCACGATGCTGAAACACGAGCCGTGACAGTTAGCAGTCAAGGCCGACACAGTCAAGAGTGCAATTCACGTGGCTGAAACAGCCCGTGAATTGCGATGCTGAAACAGCATCAGCAGATATGAGAAGGAGTTGTTACACCAGCCGTAACAACAATACCTCGTTCAGCTCCTGTATTAGCATTCGGTTGCGTGAGAATAGGACACCCTATGCTGATTTAGAAAGAAGATCCGATTTAGTGTAGGGGCCATATGTGCTTTGTAATGATTGTATCGATGGGATTTCTCCTTTAAATTGAGGGGAAATCACCATTCGAGGGATCCAAGTTTTTAGGTATTGAACAAATTCAGATAAGCGGGACGTGTTCGATCTTTCCAATTTGTAATGTGATATTTCAACAGATGAATAGAAGACTGCTTTGATAATTCATCTCTAAGTTTTTCCGTTTCAAGGGAATCTTGTGAGAAGGGAGGGCCCACCTTCTTCACAAGATTCATCCCTTAGTTAGAAGTGTGCTTGTTTAATTCCTGTTTATATTTTGTTTGACTGTCGTTTGATGAAACACTATTTCAATGAATTCTACTTTCCTGAAACACTATTGACTCTGTCTTAGTTATTGAATGGAATTTGTAATTCTTTTTGTCAGCAATCTTGTGTGATGACCTTAGCAGGGAAGTGGTTAAAGGTCCCTGCTCAGACAGAAGGGGATCGGGACATCATACCCTCTGTAGAATTTGTTTAATGCTGCAAGTGTGCTAGTAGAGATTTGGTTAAGTGTCCCTGCTCAGACAGAAAGGGACTACAACACCTTGTCTTCTGTAGATTTCCTTTATCCCTGCAAGTGTTCTAGCAGAGATTTGGTTAAGTATCCCTGCTCAGACAGAAAGGGACCACAACACCTTGTCTTCTGTAGATTTCCTTTATCCCTGCAAGTGTGCTAGCAGAGATTTGGTTAAGTATCCCTGCTCAGACA
>JASDQU010014778.1:155048-182936 GCA_032191745.1 Picea mariana | reverse complement strand
TCTTATTCAACAGGTCTGCTCTGTATCATGTCTTATGTCATTCTTCTCTGCTTCTGTTCTGTCCATCATATTGCTCTTCTTCTATTCTCATTCTGCGCAGTTCCTTCACTGCTTACTATTCCTCTCCTCCTCTTCTTTTTCTTACTAATTACACATTTTTCCTTCAGAATGATCAACTCAATTCGGTCACATTCATTTTCCTTTATTCACCCTGTTATGATGGTTCCACTTCCCCTTTCAATGGAGAATCCAATGACATCATTCTTGGCAACTGAAACGCTAACCGATTCATCATTCCCAGTCGGTTTTTCTTCACGGATTTACAATTGAAGCGTTAATGAGTGAGTATACACAGCAACCCTCCAATCAAGGTTTGATCCAACGGTTCATATCCCATTGGGATTTCACCCATCGCGATTTCGGCATTTGCGATGTCGAGAGCACATGTACTCGGAACCTCCGATTCTCCGATTCCCGATTTGCTCTTTTCCGAGCTTAGCCCCTTCTGACTACACAATGGTCCATGTGACTAGCTATCACATGACCACCACCATACCTCTCGACAATGTGCGCTAGCCCTCCTAGCTATAATAGTGTCCATATGACCTGTTTCCGTGTGCCCTCGGTCATATAATTCCATCGGAGTTTCGCCACTCACGATGTAATTGTACACATGCCTCTGGGAGTCCCGATCCCCGATTTCCCGATGACGGAGATCAATGGTCCAGATCTGGTTCTTATCCAACGGCAATGATTACTTCGCGAAATCGAATTTCGCGATTTCAGAGTTCTTGATGCATTGTGTTCTTGACATATCATATCCCGATCCCCGAAACTCCGATGCCACCTGTCCTCTGCTGACGTCACTCATGGTCCGACACATGTTAAACACTGCCACGTGTCATTCTGATTCATTAATTGTATGTGCCTGAAGTGTTAGATCTGCCTGACACCTTTCATCACCTAGTTGTGCCACGTGTCCCTTAGCTGACATGAACTACTATCGTAGATTGACGGTCTAGGTCACATGTTGATCTGACGGTTCAGATTCCGTCGGGATTTTGCATATCGCGAAATCGGGAATTTCGTTGTGGAGTGAACTTTGCATTATGAAATCCCGATCCCCAAATTGCCGATGAGGCCTCCTGGCTGCCACGTGTCCATACAAATGAACGTTCCAGATCCCTTCTTGATTAACGATTGCGATCAAATCGCGAAATCGCATATCGCGATTTCGGGGTTTTCAATGTTAAGTGTTCTTTGCACTTTGAACTCGCAATCCTCGATTCTCCGATGAATGAAATCAACGGTCCAGATCTCATTCTTGATTTAACGGTCGCGATCATATCGCGATTTCGGGGTTTTCGTTGTCAAGTGTTCTTTGCACTTTGAAATCGCGATCCCCGATTCTCCGATGAATTTATCTCTCTCGCAGCTTCTGCAGATCTGACGGCTATTGTTCTTTCAGGAAATTTGAACAAGATCCTACGGTCACTGACTCTTCTTCCTTTTTCCTCTATAAGCTCTTGTTGTGCGCATTTTCTTCAAGGCTATTCCTCCTGAGCTTTTATACTTCTTATCCTTCTATCTCTACTGTTGCCATTAATGACAACAATCATCACTGCATTCTATCCACTGAATTTGCCAACAGGAAAGGTTTCCGAAGGGGACATATAACGAATTGAATATGAAGAAGATCGGACCATGTAAGGTCTTGAAGAAATTTGTGGCAAATGCTTATGAGATTGAATTACCCGATGGGATCATAATTTCTCCGATATTCAATGTCTCAGATTTGTACCCATACAAACTAGGAACAAGAGATGAACAACCAAAGGTTCAGTGGACAAAACAGATGCCAGTTGCAGAGAAACCACAAATGGAAAGCATACTGGACAGAAGAGTTAGTAAGAAGACCAGGAGAAAGGAATATTTTGAATACCTGGTCAAGTGGAAGGGACATCCAGTTGAAGATGCCAGCTGGAAAAATGAAATAGAAATCCAGAAGCATGGACAGACCGTGCGAGAGCTCATGGATAGGAGCCCATGAAAAGTTTCAAGTGAGGGAGTATGATGCAGGAGCATCACAAAAACAAGCGAGCGTGGGACAAAATGCCAACACATTTTGGCACATGATGAAATGTTTGAAATGTTTTGAAGTTTGATACACCGAACATAAATGAAACAATTAAGAAAGGGCATACTTGTAGATTGTAATCAGACCTTGAGCGTCCCTCTCTCGTTTGAAGGATTAAGAGGCATTTATGCTAGTAAATGTAAGTAGGTAGCTTTAAATTCTTAGATTAGATAGTTTTAGGAGTCGAAGGGAAAACTAATATAGACACCCTCACTTGTATCATTGTAACATTAGCTGGATCAATAGAGAAGAAGCAGAAAGCTGTGTAGAAGAACCCATGTACAAAAGTTCTGAGATTAATATATGCAGCCTTGATCCAGACTCATGGTGTTCAAATACTTTCTGTGTATGCATGATTGAATTTTATGCTCATGATTGTTTTACTCTTTCTGATATACATTTGCTTTTATGCCATGTATGTATGATTTTGTGTTAAGCATTCGAAGTCTGAGAGAGTAAAGAATGAGTTTCAATTATTTCTCTGTCTGAGCAAGAGTTTTCCTGCAAGGAATGCAGTGAAATTGTCCGCAAGGTGTGTGTTGACAGAAGTCAGAGTTCATCTCTGCAAGCTCAGGAGGCATAACATTTTTCTCATTCTCGCAGAAGTGCAAGTTAAGCATAGGAGTCGTGCAAGGTGTGCACAGGCCGAGTAGATTCTCAGAGTTTGCAACCTGAGGGAAGAATTGAAGGACTGTTGTTGCAAAAAGAGTGCATAGATTCTAATAATTCAAATACTTGGAGTGTATTTGAAGAAGTGTCGCAAGGAGTGCGCGTAGGAATTTTCCCCAAAGGACTTGAAGATTTTTCAATCAAGCTCAGGAGGGATAGGATCTTCGAAAAAATCTCAGGAGGTTTAGTACCTTGAAGCGTTCAAAGGGGAGGCATTGCAAAGTTACTTGCAGGTAGATAAGTTCCAACAAAGGAATACCATGTTTGTTTCGCAAGAGTCATCAAGGAGGCATTGGACGGTCGGAATTCTCCGTGGAGAATTCGCGAAGTCCGGAGAGTCGTCGGATCGTGTAGGAGAAGGGGAGTTATGGTAAGCCTATTTTCAAGTTTTAAGTTCAAGGAAAATCGGTCCGTAGGATCTGAGCCAACAAGGGCCATTGGATCACTCACGTAATCTCATTTCATGGATTCGCGAGTTGAAGGTTTAAAACCTTTGCATCAAGATTATCGAGTTTGCAAGTGGTGAAGTTGCGAGAAGATCAAAGCCATCCATCTGAGGAGGACAGGTGGCAGAGATCAAGGGATCTCACAAACTCAAAGGTTCACAAGGTGAGATCCCAAAGGTTGGGTGCTCCAAGTCACGAAGTTGTGAAATCGCAAGGAGCAAGGATAGCCATTGGATTTAGAGAATGGGAGGACCATTGGATCAGGAACCCCATCGCATATCATGCATTCGGGGGTTTAGAGGTTAAGAGGAGTCACTTTCGACATCATAAGTCGCAAAGTGTCGAGAGATGAGGCACGAGTGTGGACACGTGGCAGAACTACAAGGTGGGCCCGCGTGATTGACAGGTGGACACACGTTGCCTAGAGAAGGGATTCAATGCTCCGTTGACTTCTCACGTCTTGTGGATTCATGGGATAAGAGCATGAGAGCTCAACCCTTTGACTTGTGAAGTTGCAAGTAGCAAGAACATGAGAGGGAAAATAAATATCGCTTCTCGGGGGTTCGTAAAGGGAAGGTGCCAAGATTGGACGCTACAACTCATGAAGTGGTGAGTTGTGAGAAGTACAGAAGGAAGGTAAACCTTCACTAATTTTTAAGTCTCGAAGGTTCACACAGGAAGAACATGGAGATTTAACCCTTCGACTTGCGAAGGTGCGAGTAGCGAGAGGAGCTAGTGTTAAGCCTAGCCAGTGGTCGCGCGAGGAAGGCACTGATAGAGGAAGAGCCATACCCGTATCAACATTTCAAGTATCGTGAGTTTTGAAAGGAAGAGCCAGGAGCCTCGACTCATGAACTCGTAAGTTGCGAGTTGAAACAAGTGCCTTTGGAATTGGGCCTTGGTCATAGCGTTGTGGTCACACGAAAAGGTGGAGCTCATGCCGAGTGTTGTTCACACAGGGGAGCTTCCGAAAGGACCTTTGGATCGATTGAATTGAGATTCCAGCAAGGAATCGAAAGAGCCGATTCGGCTCAAAGGAGATAAGGAATGATCCTATGAGCAGATCTCGGTCAGAGGGCCGATAGGTATGTGTCCCAACTCATGCGATGCAGACACAAGCTCGGGAGAACCCAAATATTGCAACGAGGAGGATAAAATACTTGCGGAGGCTCCTTCATATACAATCAATCGGTAAAAGAAAATTGAATTAACTTCAAACCTTATTTGAAAGGGTGCAGAAGAAGGAAGACGAGGCTCAACAAGATCATTACAATCAAAGGAAACCATCCTAGGACTTGGAGAGGGGGTGCTCAAAGTGAGCAGAGTGCCCCCTTGTTCTGAAAGTACTAAACTGGAAATGCTAAAAACATAGTCGATAGAAACATCACTCCCCAAGAGAAGAGTGGGATCGGCCAAATATTTCATCGGTGTGACCACTTTGGTAGAATCAACACTCTCCAAGATAATAGTGGGATCATCCGAAGATCGCATCAGCATGACCACTTTCTCAACCATTGGCTGAATAGGCTGTAATACAACATGGTCTAAAGGTCCATCACCCCCCAAAAGAGATGTGGGATCGGCCGAAGATTTCATCGGAAAGACCACTTCATCAACCAAAGATTGAATGGACTATGAGGAAACCTCAGAAGAATCAGAATCAGAAGATCTTGTAGACATGGACCACAATCTTCGTTCCTTTGGAAGGAAAACACATAAATTAGTAAGGTGATCTCCCTTGCAAAGCTTACAAGGGAAATTAGGCTTACTTTCTATGCATCTGTGTTTCTAAACAGAATCAATGCCCCAAAAATGACTGCTAGTGGTTGGTTTTTTGTCCCCAACATGACTTGTAGAGGTTGGTGATGGGTCGATTACATGACTTGCATAGGCTACAGACCTATCACCAGTATGAATAGAAGTGACTCTACTTTTACCCCCAACATTAATTTCATAGGATGGGTGCTTTCCCCCAACATGACTTGCAGAGGCTGAGTGTTGGTCTTCAACATGACTTGCAAAGGTTGAGGACCTATCACCAGTATGACTAGCAGTGACTGGACTTTCCCCCCCAACATGACTTGTAGAGGCTGGGTGTTGGTCTTCAACATGACTTGCAAAGGTTGAGGACCTATCGCCAGTATGACTAGCAGTGACTAGAATTTTTCCCCTAGCATGACTTGCAGAGGTTGGGTGTTGGTCTTCAACATGACTTTAAGAGGTTGAGGACCTATCAGTAGTATGACTAACAGTGACTGGACGTTTTCCCCCAGAATGAATTGCAGAGGCTAGGTGTTGGTATTCAACATGACTTGGCAAAGTTCGATGACCTATATCCAACATGACTCACAGAGGTTGGTGATAAATTTCCAACATTACTAACAGAGGTTCGTTGTTTTCCCCCAGCATGACTTGCAGAGGCTGGGTGTTGGTATTCAACATGACTTGTAGAGGTCGATGACCTACCTCCAACATGACTCACAGAGGTTGGTGATTTTCCCCTAGCATGACTTGTAGAGGCTGGGTTTTGGTCTTTGACATGACTTGTAGAGGTCGATGACCTATATCCAATATGACTCGCAGAGGTTGGTGATTTCTTCTTCCTATTCTTCCTCTTTCTATTTCATTTAGAATTCCGATTACTAGTATCTATACTTTCACCAGAGAAGGTAGAAGGAGGAGAAGAAGACTTTGTTGATGAAGGAACATCAACATTATTCCCATGACATAAGGTTCTTAACTGATAATTTTCAAGAGAATTCAGGACATTTGGAATGGTACCCAACCAAACAGGTAGTCCCACATTCAACCTAGGAATGTACAAACTGGCCATCAAAGGGACACCAACGTTTCCAGAGAAATAAAAAGAACAAGAATCCCTTTGTGAAGGGGTTCCTTGTTTGGTATCGTCAGTAACTTTTTCTATGAATATCTTATGCACATGTTCTTCCCTTGCGGGATCATTCAAGTCCGTAAAAGTCTCACACACTGACTCTAGTGAACCAGTGGTATAAAAAACAATGCCTATAAATAGGTGGCTCCATGATTCCAAGCGGAAGACCAGAGAGTCCTCACAACTGACAGAGTGGGTGGTCTACCACATTAGGTCAGAGACCCAAAGAAATGGCTGACTATATCACTATGGAAAACTAGGGAGCACAAAGAACACACTAAAATTTCCTAAAGGAAAATCAAGAAGAAAACTAACTAGTGGGAAGGACAGTTATGCCAATCAACACTAGAGAAACTTATCAGTGCAAGTGAAACTTGTACATGGAAGAACCCTTTGGGTATACTCTGAAAAGCGTGATCTAACGTCTGCCCTAGGTACCATGGTATACCTTCGCATTCACCCGTGTAAGTCCATAAAAATTGGAAACTAAGTTTCCAACTTGCAGTTAGTCACCAGGCAGGTATAGTCGACAGTCAGGCTGATCGTAATGAGTAGGATAAGAAGTAAAAATCCCTTCAAGGGTGTCAAAAGAAATTGGTCTGAAACATAACTGATAATCTTAAAGGGATTCGAGGCTCACAAAGCTTCGTAAGAAAATGCAATCAGCAGTGTTCCCAAGAAAGACCCCCAATATACAATCCTCACTACACTTGGTCCACCTTTGGAGGGGATATCTCCTCTACCTTTCCTCATGCAACCTCATGTTTAGCCCCTATGTTAGAGGGGGGTCATGACCATGAGGGGGATTTTTTTTTCAAAATGCAACTCATTTTTCTTAAAATTCAAGATAAAAATAAGATAAAATGCTAGGAAACACAAGAATATTTCTTTAAAACGAGCAAGTTAAACCAAATCTATAACCCAACAAAAAACCACTAATAGAGACCCTGTAGGGTTGAAGAAGGCATGACAAGCAACAAAGCTTCTGTTAGGAGAGAGGAAATCTCTCTTTTTTTAAAATCTTCTAGAACACAGAGACATGAGCTATTGCACTAGAAGCCTACGTATGTATGCAGGTTGTCTATTGTGCAGAGCACGTATATATGCGGGCTGATCCAAAGAAACGTGCATACACCTCTAAGACTTTTCAAAAAGAAAAGACTAGGCAGCCTGACAAGGTAGGGAAAAATTGGTAGGCACCTTGTAGGTGACTAGGGACCCTTAAAAGACTCAGTGAAACTGAATGAAAATCAAAAGGCAATCAAGAAGCCAATCAAAATGAAAAACCTCCCTCTAAAACCCTAGAGAGACTCCCCAGTGGAGTTGCCAATTCTACTAGCATGAAAATCCCCCTATAACTATACCAGCGTTCTAAGTATATACAGAGCAATGACTCCCTTAAAAGTCAATCTAATTCCTACACTACCACAAACATTCCAAAATAGATGAACATAAAGAAATGAAAGAGTGAGTCAGAAAATGTACCTTTAATCCAGCGTTTGGTGTTGACCTCCTCAAACTTTGTAGCTCCCAATGCTGCAAGTATCCTCCCAAAGCTGACCCGCATCCACAACTAGGCAAACAATGCTACATACATACTATTTCTATTCATTAATTAGGGTTAGATATAATTTTTTATGTATAAATCAAAGAAAATACATAAAAATCATCATTTGGGATAGGGAAAAGAGATTCTTTTATTCAGTATTCAAAGATTGGATATTACAACCTTTTCAGGCCGACACTCCACGAACCTTGTTCGGGATCCTCTTGATAATTCTCAAATTGCACCTTCCAAATACATTCTCTCACAATCATCTTGGTCTCTTCAATGAAAGGGAAGGGATTGTGTGGGAGAAAAGGGGCTAGAGTGGGAATGTTGAGGCAGAAACTCAAAAAAAGGGTGCAAATACTTGGGCAAGGAAGGAAAATGATTTGATCAGAGTTTCACTGTTCTAATTCTTTATTGTGGAATGAGACCCCAAGACATCCTTTTATATGACAAAAGGATAGTTATTAAGTTTGGGGATGGGCTATAGCAAGTGAATTGGTTGGGAAACCTCCAATAACTCGTAAATTTCACTGAATTCCTTGCAACTTTTGGAGGTATACGCGGGCTGTCTAACTTGCAAATTTTGGAAATATATTGGGGTCCCCTTGTGTTTATCCCCTATACTTTAGACACTCCCTATATCAGACTCCACCGTTTGTTTTAGATGGCCTTGAAGAGTTTCCTCTTCACACCTATTTCAAGGCCCTAAAAGCCTAAACTAGTCGGTGAACCCTACAAACATAAAGTCTAATATATTTTAAGTTAAACATTAATTTTGATGCTTGATTTTCTCACAGGATATGAACGTGCAACTGATGTTGTTGGAGACTCTTGAAAAAATGAAACTTATTAGAACTTCTCCTTTCCATGCAAAAAAACACAATGCAACTTTCGAGTGAAACAAAAGAGAAAATGAAAGGATCTTCTTTCTTGTTTTTCTTTTGAAATGATTTCAAGATGATAAAAAAGAACAACCCTATACTAATTCTTTTTCTTTTTCAAATAACAATGCAAAGCAAATGGAAAGAAATAAAGAGACCTAAAAAACTAGGTTTTTACTTTTATTTTCTTCCAATCAAAGAAGAACTAACAAAAGAAGCTAAAAGAAACTACATAATACATGGCCATGAGGGGGAATTGTTTTTCAAAATGCAACTCGTTTTTCTTAAAATTCAAGCTAAAAATAAGCTAAAAATTCTAGGGAACACAAGAAGATTTCTTTACAACAAGAAAGTTAAACCAAATTGATAACCCAACAAAAAACCACTAATAGAGACCCTGTAGGGTTGAAGAAGACATGAGAAGAAACAAAGCTTCTGTCAGGAGAGAGGAAATCTCTTTTTAAAAGAAACCTTCTAGAACACAGAGATGCAGGCTATTGCACTAGCAACCTATGTATGTATGCATGATTTCTATTGTTCAAAGCATGTATGTGTGCAGGTTGATCCAAAGCAAGGTGTGTACACCTCTGAGACTTTTCAAAATGAAAAGACTAGGCAGACTAACATGGTAGGGAAAAATTGGTAGGCACCTTGCAGGTGACCAGGGACCCTTAAAATACTCAATGAAACTGACTGAAACTCAAAAGGCAATCAAGAACATTAATTTAAGCATTAATATATAGGCTTGATTTACTCACAGGATATGAACATGCAACTGATGTTGTTGGAGACTCTTGCAAAAATGAAACTTATTAGAACTTATCCTTTCCATGCAAAAAAACACAATGCAACTTTCGAGTGAAACAAAAGAGAAAACGAAAGGATCTTATTTCTTGTTTTTATTTTGAAATGATTTCAAGATGAGAAGAAAACACAACGCTATGCTAATTTAAAGATGAGAAGAAAACACAACCCTGTGCTAATTCTTTTTCTTTTTCAAATAACAATTCAAAGCAAATGCAAAGAAATAAAGAGACCTAAAAAACTAGGTTTTTATTTTTTGTTTCTTCCAATCAAAGCTGAACTAACAAAAGATGCTAAAAGAAACTACAGAATACACGACCATGAGGGGGAATTGTTTTTTAAAATGCAACTCATTTTTCTTAAAATTCAAGCTAAAAATAAGCTAAAAAGGATAGGAAACACAAGAAGATTTCTTTACAACAAGCAAGTTAAACCAAATCTATAACCCAACCAAAAACCACTAATAGAGACCCTGTAGGGTTGAAGAAGGAATGAGAAGCAACAAAGCTTCTGTCAAGAGATAGGAAATTCTTTTTTTTTAAACCTTCTAGAATACAGAGACGCAGGCTATTGCACTAGCAGCCTGTGTATGTACGCAGGATGTCTACTGTGCAGAGCACGTATGTACGCGAGCTGATCCAAAGTAGGACACGTACACCTCTGAGACTTTTCAAAAAGAAAAGACTAGGCAGACTGACAGGGTATGAAAAAATTGGTAGGCACCTTGCAGGTGACCAGGGACCCTTAAAAGACTTAGTGAAACTGACTGAAACTCAAAAGGCAATCAAGAATCCAATAAAAATAAAAAAACCTCCCTCTAAAACCCTAGAGAGACTCCCTAGTGGAGTCGCCAATTCTGCTAGCATGAAAATTTCCCTATAACTATACCAGGATTATAATAATAGACAGAGCAATGACTCCCTTAAAAGTCAATATAATTCCTACACTACCACAAACATTCCAAAATAGATGAACAAAAAACAATGAAAGAGTGAGTCAGAAACTGTACCTTTAATCCAACGTGTGGTGTTGACCTCCTCAAGCTAATCATTTATCAGATATAACTAACATCTCCTCTGGGAGAAACTTCTTGGTTTGTCTCTAGGTTACCATGGAGGAATGATGGATCTCAACACTAGAAGAGTGTTTCTCTCAATATTGTATTTCTTACCTTAAACCCTTGTTGCAGGCAAGTCACAAGTGATAACTCTAAAAGAGCCACTGTGACGATTGTTCTTGCTATTGCTTTGTTATTATTATAAAGAGTATTATTATTGTATGTTGTTTCTCCCTTGTTATTATTGTTCCAGGTAGGTCACAAGTTCCCTAAGGAAACTATAGTGAAGGTTGCAGGGGGAAACATATTAAATGAGACATGAAGAAGACTATCTGAGTTGTGTACATGACGATATACATCCATGTACCAAAGAATATGAAGAAGGAGATATTTTTGAAAAAAAAAGTATCTCATATGAAGATTGATTGTAATGAGCAGAAGTATCCAAAGATGACTAAACATTAGACTTGGTCAATGAAGCCACCTTGACAGGAAGAAAAATTCATTTGATGTATGACTCAGTTTTTCATATTAAGACTTGGTATTCAATGCCAAGTATATACTGTAGAGACTATGAAGTTTTTGTAGACTCAGAAAAAATCAAGAATCAGAGTAATCTTGATCTCAGAAAGGATCATATGGACAGACATATTCCAAGACTAGGAGACAGATGACATGATTTGATAAGACTAGCTTCAGAAACCTCTAGGAGACATGAAATATCTTGGGAAGATTCCCTTGTTTCAGTAACAGAGGATGCAGCCAGTCATAAGGACTGGGACATGGATTTTTCCTTGAGACCAGAAGGGAAGTCAGTGATGACCTCCAAGATTGATCTTCTAGATCAAGCATGTTGCAGATAACAATATAAATATGTTCAAAGATTGATTTGTGTCCACAAGATTCTCCCAGCAAGAGGGAGAAGACTATGACAAGACACATTCTCTAGTAATTGAAGAAATAGTTTCAGTATTCATGAAGTCAACCAGAACAACCATGATTCTGATAAAGTATGATATTTGGGGGGAGAAGTCCTTGTATATGAGATTTATTGACCTCCATGAAAGAATATAAGCTACCCTCGGTGTCAGTTATTGAGCCACTCCTAGTTTCAGATAAAGTTGTTTCCATGATAGAATAGAGGAGCTACTCTCAAAGTTCAACAACTACAATGAGAATAGAGTAAGTCATTCCCAGCTTCAAAAATATAATTTGTAGGTACAGAGTCCTAGTTTCAGAAAGAACAGTTGCAGAGAGAGTAGGGAACATACTCTCAGGTGGTGAAACAAATAGAGCTTTGCAGAAAGCACATAGAGCTAGCACATGATTGTGCAGATTAAGTTGTAGCTAAGAAAGTATACTGGGTTGACACAATGTGATGTGAAAATTTGGTTTGAAGTTGAAGATAGAAAGGCTCATGTCTGTAGATTGAAGAAAGCTCTATACATATTCAATAAAGGTCGTAGAGCTTAGTATGGCAGAATTGACAGTTTCCTGATGAGCTTGGGCTTTACCAATATGAAGTCTAATTCTAACCTTTACTTCAAGGTTATGAATGATGAGCCAGTTATATTGTTTCTATATGTAAATGACTTATTCTTAACTAGAGAAGAAAAACTCATCACAGATTGTAAGAAGAAGCTTGCTACAGAGTTTGAGATGAAAGACCTAGGCCTGATGCATTATTTATTAGGTCTTAATGTTTGGTAGAGCTCAAAGAATATATTCCTTAACCAAAAGAAGTATGCAGTTGAAATAATGAAGAGTTTTGACATATTGGAATGTAAAGCCATGAACACACCCATGGAAACAAAGTTGAAGAACCTGGTACATACTTCATCAGAATTGGTTGATGCTACTATGTACAGACAAATTATTGGTCCGTTGATGTATCTGATGAATATCAGACCAGATATATGTTTTTTTGTGAACACCTTGAGTCAGTATCTGGTAGAACCCAGATGTCTTCACCTTGTATCTACAAAACATGTGATGAGATACCTTAAGGGTATGTTGGAATATGGTCTTTGTTATACTAGAGATCATGACTTCAAATGTATGTATATACTGATTCATATTGGAGTGGAAGTGTTTATGATAGAAAGAGCACTTCAGGATGTTGTTTCAGTCTAGGTTCATCCATGACTTCATGGCAGAGCAGGAAGAAATCCAGTATTTCTCTCAGCATGGCGTAAATGGAATACATTGCATCATGTTCCGCCAGTTGTGAAGCCATATGGCTTCAGAAGTTGTTGACATGTCTATTCGATCTAGATATGGAAGCCACTGTGATTCTATGTGATAACCAAAGTTCCATAAAGATTATGGAGAGCCCAATATTCCATGATAGGTTGAAGCACATAGAAATATCGTATCACTACATTTGTGATATGATGTAGAGAGGAATTGTAAAGATCCAATATGTTGGCACAGATGAGCAAGTTGCAAATGTGTCGACCAAGCCTCTGTCTCGTGTAAAGTTTAAATACTTTATATACAAGCTTGGTATAGTCCGAAGGGACCTCCCTCGAAAGGGGGAGTGATGTTGATGATACTATGGTACCCTAACCAACAACAAGTAGCTCAGTTAGGATTTTATATCCTAGGGGAATGATAATCCCTGGACAGATTCTGAAGGTCCGGTAAGGACAGTCTATTAGAGTACATGTGCATGTATATGCCAGCTGTGATCAGTAGTGGTAGCTCCATTAGGATTTTATATCCTAGGGAATAGTTTGATTCCTAAGAAGATATTGAAGGTTTGGTAAGGATGGTCTGTCAGAGTACCACATGGAAGTCCGTTAGGATTTTATATCCTAGGGAATTATATGATTCCTGGGAATATCCCAAAGGTCCGATAAGGATGATTTGTCAGAGTACCACAAAATTTTTTTGTTGCACTTGCCTCATTCTGTTGCCATATGATGATGATGATGTTATCTTAGCCTCGTGATGATGATGTTGATGATGTTATCTCAGCCTCATGTTGATGATGTTGATGATGTTATCTCAGCCTCGTGATAATTATGTTGATGATGTTGATGATGTTATCCCAACCTCGTGTTGATGATATTGATGATGTTATCTCATCTTCGTGCCTATGATGTTTATGATGTTATCTCGGCCTCATGTTGATGATGTTGTCTTAGCCTCGTGTTGATGATGTTGTTGTCTCAACCTCATGTTGATGATTTTGTTTTCTCAGTCTCGTGTTGTTGATGTTGTTTTATTAGCTTCATGTTGTTGGTGTTGTTATATCATCCTCATGTTGTCAATGTTGTTGTATCAGCCTCGTGTTGTTAATGATGTTGTACTAGCCTCATGTTGGTGATATTGTTGTTCTAGATTCATGTTATTGATGTTGATACTTCAGCTCCATGTTGAAGATGATGATGATATTGATACTTCATATCCATGTTGAAGATGATGGTGATGCTACTTCAACTTCTTGCTGAAGATGATGATGTTGATGCTACTTCAGCCTCTTCTTGAAGATAATGATGATGATGCTACTTCAGCTTCTTGTTGAAGATGATGATCTTGATGCTACTTCAGCCTCTTGATGAAGATGATGATGATGATTCTACTTCAACTTATTGATGAAGATGATGATGATGATGCTACTTCAACTTCTTGCTAAATATGATGGTGATGATGATGATGTTACTCCAACTTCATGATTATGATGTTGATGATATTACCTTAGCCTCATGTTGACGAGGATGGAAATTTTTTATGTTGTTGATGATGATGATGTGAATCTAGCTCCATGATGTGAAAGATGATGTTGTTGATGATGAGATAAAACTTCCAATGATTTATAGATGTGCCGGTCAATGTTCCAGATGTTGATGATGTTTCTACCCTCTATCTCTCCTAATGATGTTGTATTGGGTTGTGTCAGTAGAATACACTTCTTGTTAAGGGGGAGTGTTGAAATATTGTAATTGTGAAGAATTTTCTAATTATAATTGAGTTATTTTCTTATAGACCAAATCCCCTTTTGTGGATTGGTCAAACCATGTTTATAAGGTGGTATTTGAGAAGTAGGCCCCTAGGGCTAGTTAAAGTGGTTTTAACCACTAATTGGAGAAGTTGACCCTGCTTTATGAAGATACACAACCCTAGTGCCTCCCAGCAAGTATAAATAAGATATGATAGTATCTCATTCTCTCACTCACTTAAGTCACTCATCTAGTGCACAAGTTTTGAAGGAAGTTGTAGTTACAAGAAGGAGAAGAGAGAGTCACATGCTTAGTGTTGGATATTCTTGGTGGTTTGGTCTTTAGTATTAACATTGTAAAGGAAATATATATTAAGGAAGTTTTTGTTTCTTTTTCTCCCCCATGAGGGTTTCCCAGGATAAAATGTTGTGTACCTTATGATTTTGTTTCTCTCAATGATCATGCTTATGTTATTATTGTCTAGTAAATTGAAAAGAACTTAATAACAGCTCTAAATTTAACAAGATATGTCTTCAAGATGTTTGGTGGAGCAATAAGTTGGATGAGTAAGTGAAAGGAGATTGTATCCTTGTCAACAACATAAGATAAATACATGGTGACCAATCATAGAAGCAAAGAAGTGACATGGCTTCAAAGGTTGTGTTCAAGAATCGGGTTTGGGCAGAGAGCTATGAAGGTAAGTTGCAACAATCAAAGCACAATATTTCTAGCAAAGAACCATGCTTATCATTAAAAGAGTAATAAAATTGATGTATAATACCATTTCGTAAGAGACCTGGTGGGAAGTAACAAGGTGCTACTAGAGAAAGTAGACACATTGGAAAACATAACAGACTCGTTGACCAAGTCTATGAGTTTTGTGAAGTTCTCTTGGTGTAGAGAGGCAATGGGAATTTCTTCCTTAGGTTTGTGAGTGAAATTTCAAGAATCTCTTGTTTCAGTAAAGAAGACAACAAGTGGGTGAATGTTGGGTTGTTATATTCTTTGCAGTGAAAGTCTAGTCGAGGTGAATTGACAATGACGATCAAAGTCGAGGTAGATTGATAACAAGTCAAAGTTTGAGGAAGCCGACCGAGTAAAGTTGAAGTCAAATATATCAATGGAAATTCAACCAACAAGAGGTCGAAGTGTGGGTGTGAGATGATCGACTAGAGACTGAATGGATGTTGACTAGTATTTGACTGGTAAATCCAACTTGGAGTCGACTGTAAGAAAATCTCAAGATTTGTGGGATCTGTAGAAAATGATATGCATGGATCTGTAACCATTTTTGGGCACCAATATTTAGGTATTTTCCTTTTGTAAAGCCTATAAAGAGGCGTGTTGTAATGCTTTAAAAGATGATGTTGTAAGGTGATCATAGAATGCACTTTTGCAGGTCAAATGCATGTGTAAGTGTACGTTGTTGGTCATGCATATGTAAGTCGAATTGGCTACAGGGTTGTTCTTGCATATGCAAGAGGGTATGATGTCAATTGTGTCTTAGGTGTGCACCAAGGTTAGACATGTAATATTTTATTTTGATTGAATAAGACAACAAGAGAGCAGAATGCTAAAATGAATGTTGGTTTTCTCGGTTAAGGGTTTCCAGGGTAAAATATCGGTGTAATCTGTGATTTCTTGTGTCATATTCTTTCTTCATTAAATTATTCTTCTCTTCTGCTATGATTAGTGTGGAGGTGTCTTGAATTTCTTGACAAGATAATAACATAAGCATATCTATAACCTGTTTCTGACATGTTGTACTGTAATATTGACTTGCCACTCTTCCACAACCTTCAATAGCCCGGTACCAACATCTGTACCAAATTTTCCTTGGCCTCATAGGACTAAGACTCCCAATCATGCGGGGCCTCACATGACATGCCCTATGAAACCCACAAGGGTTCTTCGTGTGACACCCTCAAGTTGACCTGTGAGGGCCTGCCTAATTAGGGTTACACAAAAACCCTATCACTCTGCCACTCTGAAACTTTTTCTCTTTCTTCTCACTTTCTCTGCTACCTCATACTTTCAGTAAGATTCACCAATAGTAAAAAATACTAGACCATAACATTCTCACCAAATAGATATTCAGTGTATGTGTGTGTGTGCTTATGAGAGACTCCTTGAGGTGTATTTATACTTTTCTAGGTAAGCTATTTCCTTATTATTAGGTCTTGAATTTCTTGTTACTACCACTTTTCCCATTCATTAATTTACTTGTAACCAATTAGGGTCTTCTTGACCATTCTTCGGGGCTTCCAAATTCACAAGGCCATATCTCCCTAACCATGAGGACCCACGTGGCATACTACCTATCATTGAAATTGACACGAAAAGGAATATCCATCTATGAGTGTCTTACCTACATTTAGACTATATTTCATGTCCATATTCCTCAACCAAGTTCAGGTACCATAACCACACTTTCAAGGATTCATGCAGACTTCATCAAATGCACCCATCACATCTGATGACATCAACCACTCCATCAATTAAAACTAACTCACCATCAATCTCAACCACATATCTAGGGATTCTCGACTTCTCACAGGGTTGACATCAATCTCCAAGGGTTGAAATCAATGAAAACCAACTGTCCAACATGTTTCACTATCATGAGAACAAAATATTTACTTGCAATCACGAGTCTCTTCATTTTCCCTATGCTCGCCAAATAAACATTTGTTTTGATATGATGAGCTATGACAATATATTCAACCCCGTCCTTGAAAATATGATATTTATTCACTTCTCGATAGAATACAACCTTTTTGTCAAATAAATTTGGACTACCAAATAAAATGCCACAAATTTCAAGAGGTACAACATCTAAATCAACCTCGTTAAAGAACTTAGTTGTAACTACAAACCTGATCTTACATCGTTCTGTCACTTGCAACTTAGTATATTCACACACCCATCCTAATGGATATGGATTCTTATGATATTTCATCTTTAAACCCATATTCTTAACAATCACTTCATATATTAGGTTAACTTGGGATCCACTATCAAATAAAGTATCTACCTTGGTGTGATTGACTATAACTCTGACATCAAAAGTCTCACTTCTCTTCTTTTGATGAATATCACTTTCCATTTTGGTTGATTGAACTGAAGAATTTGAATTGATAGCTGATATACCTTTTATTCCTATGGCCATGATATTAGATTCATCTCCAGAATCTGTCCCTGGATCTTGATGAACTGATGCAACAATCTTATGCTTCCCTTTTTCCTTGAATTTATTCGATCGTAATTCTGGATGCAGCTTCCAACATAGTGATTCCTCATGTCCCTTTTTATTACAATGGAAACATGTAGGTCTTCTCTCAACTTACTTCACTGTGGTTGATTTATTACTCTTCCATTTACCTTTCAGTTTCTTCTCGAACTTGAATGGATTATTATCTTCACTCTCATGCTTACCCTTACTAACCTCTAGATGTGTATCTTGTACTGACACATTATCAATGTTAGTAGGGATAAACATTAGAATAGTGTGACGAAGATATGAGTTCATGCCACCAATATAATTCAGAAGAGTTTCATGAGTATACAATGAAATCCATAATAACAAGGCCTTCCTTTTCAGTGCATATGTATATGCCTAAATATTCTATCCTTTACTCTGTCTTAGATGCTACCATTTGATCATTTTCGTTTGCGTATGTGCCAGTGGATATAATTGTTTCCTTATGGCCTTGGAAACATTATTCTAGGAAGATATTAATTTAACCTTATGAACAATATCAAATTACATCTTACTCTCCCACCATATTAAGGCAGTGCCACTTAGTCAAAGAGAAACTAACTACATCTTTGCAACCTCAACCATAATCTCTTGAAACCTTAAATATACCTCTATTTGCTTGATCTAGTTGTCCAATTTATTGGCATTCAATTCTCCATCATGGGTCAAAAATTTGAACTTGACATCCAATTTTAATAATGGTATATTATGATCAGACTTCTTAGAGGAATTCTTTCGATGAGAATAATGTTCACTTTCTTCATAAGAAAATGATGATGATGAGTATGGCGAAGGGGGATCTGAAGGTCCACCACCTTCACCTCCTCCTTATCCTTTTACTAAAGATTCTCCACTTACAGGATTTTGAATTCTTCATTCTAACTCATCTAGTGTTTCTTTCAATGATTGAGGCATATCTCTGATCTCTTCATGGCTCATGGGATGATATTCTTCTTCTCCTTTTTCAGAATCCATCTTTTCTCTTCGAAATCATTTTCCAATATTGGACTTATAAATTGCAATTTTTCCTTTACCAAGTTTGATTTTGGCTCTTGTAAGCATTCAATTGCAAACACTTGTCAAACTTTCTCTAATACCAACTTCGTCCGAAAAATCCTTAGATGTTTATTAATTTAATTACACATAAACATCTATTTGATCCTCGAAATAATAATGATCACTTAATTGTTTACAATTTACATGTGAAAAAAAACTCATCTAACCATTCACACTTTAATGATAAATAACTTGAAAATAACTGATCTTGAAATGAACAACAATGATGAAATCACATACACAAGTTGGATAACGGAGTTCACCCAATTTGGGTTACCTCTTCAGGTATGCTTCCAATAGAGACCTATTTATTAATACTCAATGCTTGTGTTTTACAATGATCATTATACATGTTGATCAAATACAAAAATGGAATGCATCGTTGGATTCCTTGTGAAAAATCATTAAAAATGACTATAAACTTATTACATTTCCATGTTGGAACCCCGTGGAACACTTTTCCATGCAACCTTAAATCCCTTGTACCCTTAGCACACACTTCAATACATAGTTCTGCATAAAATAATGTCCCCTCATAACCTCGGGTCCCGCACCATTAAATAAGGCACACCCCTTAACCAATTTTTGAAATTTGTGGCAGGCTTTAAATGAAAAATGGTTGGTTTGTTTTAACAAACCATATACATGGTTCGTTGTTTAAAACATTGTGATTATATATGGAAAGTTAGGTGTTCGAGCCCCACTGACCACCATATATCCTGTCGTTTTTGTTTGAACCATTTAGCATATGGTTAAAACCATAACATATGTATTAACAACCTCCCATGAATATAGCATGGTTATATCGTTTACAATGAACCAAGAGATAGGGTCAAGGGCTTAGGCCCTCGATCCTGTTGTCATCCATTCAAAATTTAATACAAATTTAAATATAATTTGTGCCATATATAGGTTGAGGTTCATGCGATAGTGCGATGGTAGTGGAAGATTGCTAAGAATTTGGGAGGTCACGGGTTTGACCCCCATTGACTCCCATAGTATTTTGGTAAACACTAACCAATATTGGCCAATGGGAGGTCGCCATGTGGAAACCTCTCATTGGATATCCCTTGCCACTTGTCAACATATGATTCGACCACTTGGATTGTACCTTTCCCAGTCAACTGCCAAAAAATCATGTAACGGATCACCTATACAACCATGTGCAACATGTCACCCTTGTAGTAGTGACACATGTCACCATTTTTAATTTTTCCTTTGACATTTTGCTAGGTTTGACTGGAACTTTGACCACTCATAAATTTTTCATACGAACTCCATTTGACTTGTTTTTTGCACCATTGGAAATATAAGGATGAGCTCTATGCATTGATGAAAATTTCAAGAGAATTTGGGACATTTGAATTTTGAGCATTTCATAACCATTCTGGACCTTTGTCGATGTTCTGTATCCTCCTGGACCTCTGTGAGAATTCCTAGATCTTCCTGGATCACCTGAAGAATGTGAAAAAATATAAAGGACAACTAGGGCCCTTCTAGTTTGAAATTGCACAATTGGGATCCTAGGTTTGACCCAAGAAGAGAACCAGGGTCTATCATGAAGGTATGGAGCATATTTCAAGGACTTCCTCTAGTTTTTTTGACCCCCTAGGCCCTAGAGGCCATTCAAAACAAGGTAGGGTTTTTTTTTAGTCTTTCGCTTAATTGGGAGCAGAAGGAAGGTAAGAGGTGGGCGTGGGTGGAAGTGGAGGTCAACCAACATGATAGGTTGTTTAGAAATGTTTATTTGTTTTTTTGCAATAAGATGTGGCACCAAAAAAATGATTACTAGTTGTTGAATTTTCGCTGCTAATCCTTCCATAAAGTCGACCACTTATAGGAGCATTGTAAAAAAGTGATTCCTTTTTCTACAAGGCCAACAAGAAGATGGGTGAAAAAAACAAAGGATTCTCTGATGAAATATGTTACTTCAGAGAAAAAGGATGCAGTAGAATATGACCTAGATCAAAATGTAGATGGAATTGGAGTCTCTTCAGTCAATATTCCCCAACGCAATGTTATTCCTCATAAGCCTCTTGATTTTCCTTCTCCTTTGTCCCCTTATAAAAATGATTCTCCCCCCCCCTCTCCTGGCCCCTTCTTCTTCCCCTTTCCTCCTTGTCCCAGACATCCCTCCAAGGCTTCCCTCCCTTTTTCCTCCCCCTAATACTAGCTTGAAGGATACACCTCAGGCTCCCTCAAATTCTATGGAGGCTTCCCAGATTTCCCCTCCTGGCATGAAATCCTTTTCCCCCTCCCTGCCCCCAAGAAGGAATATTACTTTAGGTCACGTCCTCAAGGAAAATATGACTCATCATCATCTGGTGGCTAACCCTCAACCCAATTCAAACAAACCCAGTGGGAAGAAAATCACATCTCCTCAAAGCTAAAAAACAAGATGTCATGGACATTCAGAAAGGAACACAATAAAACATAACAAGGGCCCTTAGAAAAGGGAAATCCTATAGGGCCCCTTTGACATGAAAAAACTTTCCTACAACACACAAGGGTTTGGGGGAGCCCAAAAAACGTTATCCTTAAAAAGGACTATTACAAGCCAAAAACCAGATGTTTTGCTTGTTCAAGAAATAATGTGTGAAGGATCAAAATCCATAAGGGTGTTGGAACCTTGGATGAAGGGTTGGTCATTTTGTGAAGTTGAAATTGCGGATCAGTTTGGGGGACTAATCATAGGGTGGAGTCCAGACTATTGTGCCTCATCGTCATTGTCATATCAGTCCACTATCTCATTCAATTTAACAGTTAAGGACTCTAGTTTTTGTTTCAAGGTGGTTAATATATATGGATTGTACAATGATCAAATCCACTTTTGGGAGAACTTGGAAGAATTCGGAGTATTCAACGACTCCAACCTAGTGGTGGGAGGGGATTTAAACTTCACAACCTCACTCAGAGTAGTTGGGGTCATTACGACCTACATTCCTAGGGAGATTAGCTTTAATACAAGTGAGATCAACTATCCTCTTGAAGTATGGAAGATGTTGAAGTCTTTATTTGACAAAGTTGATGAAAGTCAAGTTATGCAGTTAGAGAAAGAGTTGATCTCTCTTAATTCCCATTCCTCTGAAAGGATGGATGAATATATGGTTCTTGTTAAATATTTTCAATTGAAATTGGGTGAATGTGGGAATAAATTTCAAAATAAATATGGAAAACTCATTGAGCTAGTCCCGATGAATTTGACAACACCATTTGACATGTTATGTTCCACATTTTGAACAAATTGGCATGCACAAAAGGAAAATGGTAAGCACTATACCTTTGATACATTTTGTGTCTTATTGATTAATGATCAACAAATGTGACATGATGAAGGGAATATGTGTGGTAAACATCAGGCTCACTTTCTCAAGGGAAAGGGAAAGATAAATTATAAGGAAGGAGGATGCTCTAATGCTCCTGTATATAGATATGAATGTCTTGAAAAAAATGATAGAGTGAATATTGATGATTAAACATCCACCCAGAAGAATTGAAAGAAGAAAACGTGTATCTACTATAGAAAGACTGGACATGTAGAGAAAAATTGTTGGAGGAATACCTCCAACTTAGAAGAGAAGGTAAAGCAACTTGAAGGAAACATGTTGTCTAAGCATCGACCAACCAACAATTTTTCCTTAAAACTTGGAAATTCTCAATATTTTCTTGCTCACACTTCAAAGAATGAGTGTGTAGTTGATTCTCTCCATTGTTTCTCACCTTCCTTCATGGAGAATTATCTAAATATATTTTTTTGGAGCAGCCCCCTAGTTTTGTGACAGATTCCACTCTTCTTTGTCGACTACAAAGTCTTTGTATGGTTTGAAATAGGCTCCAAGGGCTTGATATGCTAAGATTGACCACTTCTTTCTCAATATTGGATTCAAACATTATGAATATAATCACAGTCTTCATGTATTGCATGATAATAGAAATACCTTAATAGTTGTTGTATATGTTGATGACTTGGTCATGACTGGAAGTAATCTTGATTGGATTCTTAGATTGAAGAAACAACTTATTCACATCTTTGATATGAAATATCTTGGTCTTCTACATTACTTTATTGATCTTCAAGTTTTACGTTTGTCTGATGGTCTGTTCCTCTCTCAATCCAAATATGTATTGGGTATATTGAATTTCTTCAAGATGGTCGATTATAAGCCATGTACTACCCCTTTTCTGTATGGGATTAATATGATCAAATATTTTCAGTCACCCAAATTCGAAACCACTCTTTATCAACAATTGGTTAGTGGCCTTATTTATATAAGTCATAGTTGACCTTGTATTTTATTTGATTTTAGTGTGGTTTCTTGGTTTATGTAGGATCCACATGCCAGTCATTATAAATATTCTCAAAGAATTTTTCATTACATCAAGGGTACCTCTCATCTTGGTATCAATTATTGTCATAGTTGAGACTCATTAGTGGGATTCATTGACTTCGATTGGGCAGGGGACAATGATGATCAAAAGTCCACTTTTTTCTATGTGTTTCTCTTTAGTGTTGGACCTTTGGTTTGGTCATGAAACAAATAAAATGTGGTCTCTTTGTTGACCATGAAAGTTGAGTATCATGCCACAATTAATGCAGGTACTGAGGAAATTTGGATTTGACATCTCTTGGAAGAGCTTGGGTTTCCTGTCCCGACCTCAAATTTTATATATTGTGACAATCAAAGTGAAATTCAAGATGTTGATAATATTTTTGCCCATAGTAAAATGAAGCATGTTGAAATTCATGCTCACTACTTAAGATAGTTGGTGCAAGATAAAGTTGTTACTCTTGTCTATTGAAAAATCAATGATTAGATTGCTAATATATTTACCAAGTCATTGTCTAAAGATAAGTTTTTCAATCTATGAGATATGCTCAGGCTTTATGCATCTACACTTATGGGGGGGTGTCCTATTGGTATAATTTCACCTCCTGAATCTCTAGAGTCATGTGATGATGGGGGGTGTTGGAACCTCATTTTATGTTGGTTCATCACACCTCTATTGAATATAGTCAATCATTCATTCAATGTATCCTGGGAGACAATCGATCGTGTATTCAACGAGAAGATGGAGACAATCGATTGAGTAGTCGACTAGTAGTTAGATACAATTGACCGATGGGTTAGAATATGGATTGAATAGCTGAGCATTTGAATTCATGTTGGATGAATGGATGTTTAGGAAGACCAGGTGATTCAAATATCTGATGAAACAATGTGGGTTTGTTGTATATATTTACATCTGCTTACTATTATTTGTGGACAAGATCTTCCCAATTTCAAGGAAATTGGTTATGTCCTAGGACTATAAATAAAGGACCCCTTAGATTGATAAAAAACATGGTGAGTAGTAAAAATTGTATCCAATGATGAATTTTGATGTTTGGATCACAATTCATTGTGATCAAGTGCTGAAACAATGTCTTTAGACACCATTTATCTTCTTGGAGTATTATTCCTTATTTTATTTCTTTGCAGATTATGATTCATTCTTCTTAGGGTTACTCCCAATCCTTACACAATTCAAAGGTTTTAAAAAATATTTTCCATAGGGTGAGTCTTCCATTCTTGTCTAATTTAGGATTTGTAAATGTGGATGAACCTGCACAGATAAGATCTAGCTAGCAAAAGACATACACAGTTTGCAGAAAAATGAGAAAAGACGGAAACGAGAGAGAGAGAGAATCAAAGGATTGCATTAAATAAATGAAATAATGATACAATACAAGTGATATAAGTTTCATATCTCAACTAATGCACCATAATTCATGAGCTAATGCACCATAGTGGTGGTCTAGAGTGATATGGATACACACTGACAATCACGGGAGTTAAGTGTCACCTAGTCTAAGTCAACTAGCCTCTCAGTCCTCAGTTAACTGACTGAAAGAATAAGTAATGTGCCACTCTGGTGATAATCCCAAGGACAATGCACATTATTAGTGATGATCCCACTATTGCATGGTGATGGAACCAATGTGGCATCAAGACTCCACTCAACTGATCCAACTGAAGTGTGAACTAAAGAGAATATTCCCATAGAATGTAGGAAAATGAATATTCTCCCTAAAATGTAGGAGAATGTATAATGACTAATAAACATAGGTAAAACCTTAGGAAAAAGAAATCCTAAGTGTGTGTGACGTATCTCCAACACCCCCCTTGAACATCACTATGGTAAAAATAAAATAATGGGTCCCGACAATGAGGCCAAGTTAGGTACCCAAAAACAAAAGACGCACTGAAATAAACGAGGAAAGAGGGAAAATGCCCCCCTTCAAGGTACAATGTATCAAAAACAAACTCACAATTGTTAGGAAATTATGTCCTTCACTCCAAGATGATTGTGCATAGAATGGAACTTATGCTCAATGAAGGTCTTGGTGAAGATGTCTGTAGTATAATCTGTTGAATAATAGAACTTCAGGTCGATGATCCCCTTGTGTGATAAGTCCCAAATGTAGTGCATGTGGATCTTGATGTTCTTCATCTGATGCCTCTGAACTGGATCTCTATAGAACTTTAGAGTGATCTGGTTGTCACACTAGATGACAATCGACCGATGAAACTGGATGCCCAACTCAGTACAAAAATGTTGTAGCCACATAGCCTGAATGGTTATGTTAACTACCCCTATGTACTATGCCTCGGTTGAAGATAGATAAATAGAAGCTTGTTTCTTGCTTGACCAATAGATGGGCCCATAACCCATATTGAGTGAGTAACATGATGTGGACTTGTGATCAATGTTGTCACCAACCCAGTTAGAATCAATGAACCTGATGAGGTCTAATGCATATTTTGCTACATAGTGAATCCCAAAGTTGTTGGTTCCCTATACGTATCGAAGGATACACTTTGCAGTATTCCAATGTAGCTCATGTGGATCTTGCATGAACTGAGAGGCTGCTTTGAATGCATAGTATAGGTCTAGTCTGGAGTGTGTGAGATACAACAAGCTCCCCACTAGATGTTTGTATAGTGTGTTTTCCACCAGTGGAGTGTCCCCGCCATCCTCAAGTATGACTCCTGATAGGAAAGGAGTCAAGGAAAAATTTTAGTCTGTCATGTTGTTGGCACAGGGGAAGACCAAGGGTTCAACGCTTCAACAACTCACCAACAAAACCATAACTATTGGCCCTTTCAGCAACACCTGTGAAGTAGATGAAGTCTAACCCGAGGTAGAGGCAGGGGGGGTTGCAGGACTCAGGTGTCTACAACCACGCTCGGACACATATATGTGATTACAACACTTAACATAACACTTAGATAATAACATGCATTAGTTCTTGAACCTTATTCACATCGCAGGTTAAACCCTTATTACAAATCGGTGCATTAGCAATCAAGATTATGCACATCTAATCATTTAGCACATAACATCAACTTAGATCTAACATTTCATCACATCATTAAACACTAAGATACAACATCATATGCATCCATTATACATAACATCAACATCACTAAGAAAATAATCATATAAACAACATCGCACAAAGCATATCAAGACACATGATATACGTGGTTCACCCCAGTGTGGGGATATGTCCACCAACTCTTCTTCTTATTTATTAGTCTTCGATCTTCTTACATTCGTCTACTCTTGTGCACAAAGCCACTGAGATCATGTTCACACTAGACAGGTGATTTGCGCACAATGCACTGGATCCGCTTTCCTCAAAATTAGGTCAAGGCACAGATCCAACTCCTTAATAGCACAAAGCCTTACACGGTTTATCTACACAAAGCACTAACAACTTCTTGCACTGAACCAATATTAACCTACTATGCACATAGCCACTAGTAGTTATGCACTAAGCTGATTTTCGTACTTCTTACATCGCTTAGCTACATATTTATACATTTAAAAAAAGTCCTAAACATGGGTAAACCCATGGGTTGACATCCCATACCCGTTACATAAACCCTAATAAACCTTTTCTTGGTCCACAAGACTGCAAAATAAGTGAGATCCTGTGATCTTTGCTTCGCCTAGGCACTCCATATTTGATCATCGTGTCGAAGTCCAAAAAGTGGTTAAACATGACCAATGTTTCCTCAAAACTTGGTCAATAGACAACAGGCCCCCAACACTCACTTGTTACTCATCCCGAGTCACTCAGATTTGGGCAGTGTTGCTTTGAAGGCCTTGAGATTAGCTCGAGCTTCCTCAACTTGCTACTTTGCCAGAGCCTCCTGCTTGACGAACTCCTAAATTACTTGTTCTATAATAGGCCCTTCTAGGCATTGTTCTACTGTCACAACCACTTGGTATAGCTGCGAGCCTTGGCCTTTGATCTCTTCAAAAAGAGTGAAGGATTTTTCATGCACCGGTTGGAGTCTCTGTGTCACCTCCATGACTTTTTTTTGTGTTGTTGGACTGCGCATTGTTCCTACGATCACTTCATTTTATTAACTGCAGTAACCAACTTCATTTGTGCTTGTATGGTGGATGCATGCTTCTTCGCTTCCAGGAGTTGTGCTTCCAGTTTCTTTATCTCTGGATCTTCTGCAAGGTGCTAATAGGTCTAGGCACTCTGATCACTTAATTTCTTACACTCTGAGGCAAGTGCTCTGATTCTTTCTGCTACGCTCCTCGCAACTTCTTCCCTTTGATCGCTCACTTCTTGCAGAGTGCTCAAAACTGCTTGGATTTCTAACTCCATTATCCATGCTTGAAGTTGTTGAATGGATTCAGTGAGCTTCCCTAATTGAATCTTAGTTGACTCTAGTTCCTCTTGTTCCAAGCCTGGCACAGAGCGAAGTGCTTTAGTCACTACCTATTTAACCACAGTTTTCTCTACGAGCAACTGGTCTTTTTATTTATGCATCTTCTCTTTGTGTTGTTTTAACATCACCCTAATTTCATCTTTCTCTTGATGTGCAACTCGAAGCTTCTCTAAGACCTCCTACTTTTCTTTCTTCATGGTTTCTGTAGCCTACTCCTTTTCTTCTTGGACATGACGAAGTTGAGCCTCTGTTGCATCTACTAATATTCATAATTGGGTGGGATCATTCCCTAATTCTACAATAACCATTGAAGAGGTCACAGTAGGTATTGCGTGACACGAGTAGATGGCTTGTTGTATGTATTTGAGTTCCTTCTCTACTATGTTATATAGTGTTTCTTTCTTTTCTTCGTGTCTCTGTAGGATATCCTCTAAGGCATCCTCTATGGCTGCAAT